>VUQI01056840.1:0-19080 GCA_015106735.1 Paratilapia polleni
GAAAACCCCCAATGTGGCTGAATTACAACAATTCTGCAAAGATGAGTGGGTCAAAATTCCTCCACGGCGCTGTAAAAGACTCATTGCCAGTTATCGCAAATGCTTGATTGCAGTTGTTGCTGCCAAGGGTGGCCCAACCAGTTATTAGGTTTAGGGGGCAATTACTTTTTCACACAGGGCCATGTAGGTTTAGATTTTTTGTTTCCCTTAATAACAAAAACCTTCATTTAAAAACTGCATTTTGTGTTTACTTGTGTTATCTTTGTCTAATATTTTAATTTGTCTGATGATCTGAAACATTTAAGTGTGACAAACATGCAAAAAAATAAGAAATCAGGCAAATACTTTTTCACACCACTGTAGACATGTTGCAACATCCCGCTCTTCATCCCACATGCCTGGCTCTCCTCAGCGAACCTCATGCCACTGACCTGCTTGCAGCTCATGATGTTAGTGGCTCTACGCTGCAGTCAAATATTTGCGCAGGCAGACGGTGTACCAGAAGGTCCCCTCAGGACCCCAGGTCACACTGTTTATCGATAAGCAAGGCCAAAACAAACACAGGTAAGTAGCTGATGACGACAGCAGAGATGATAGCAGTCTGTCAGTCAGTCATCCTTTTCACTTATCTGAGAGTGACTGAGCCCATATCAGCTGATTGTTCACCTGACAAACCTGAGTATCTGTGCTGCACATACAGTATATTTATGTACAGCATGTTAGTTATATTAAAAGGGAAAATAACAGAGTCAGTGTTTATCATTATTATTAAACATCTCTGCACACCTTTCTGTCATAATATGACCAGTTTCTCTCCATGCCTCTACCTTCTAAAGAAATGTACCACATTTCTCTTACATTTTGAGCAAAGGGTGCTGTATTTCCATTTTAAAGCTACGGAAATCTGTAATGTACATTTTTATGCAGATGATACTATTATATTTGCCAATGGGTATTCCCTTAATCTGGCAATTTACAAATCTACGGTCTGATTTTGATGCATTTCAGAAATCATTTGATGCATTTCAGAAATCTTTCATCAAACATGAGCTTGTTCTAAACTCTGATAAAATCAAGAGCATGCAATTCACAAATTTTCACCTCCATGGTCATAAAATTCAAATGGCTCATTGTTATAAATAAGCAGATCCCGAACCATCCCTTAGTTATGCTGCTATACACTCAGACTGCTGCGGGACTTCGTGTGATACACTGTGATCCACTGAACATTTCTCCTCCATTCACCTCTTTTTACTCCTGTCGTGTTTATATACCACTGCAGCATATCATTAAATTTTGTCTTCTCTCTCCCATAGTGTGTGTTCTGTCCTGTCTCCCTATGCTCTCCTTTTTCTTTTCTCTCTTCCCTCACTCCCAAGCCGGTCACGGAAGATGGCTGTTCCTCCCTGAGCCTGGTCTTGCTAGATGTTTCTTCCTGTTAAGCTGGAGTTTTTTCTTCCCATGGTTGCAAAATGCTTGCTCATAGGGAGTCGTTTGATTGTTAGGGTTTTTTCCCAAATACTGAAGGGTCTTTACCTTGAGGCATCTGCAGTTGTGATTTGTCGTTATAAAAATAAACCTGAATTGAACTGAACTGAACAAACAAAAAAGGAGGAGAACTGTATAGTGTTATTATCAAAGCTCTACTGCAAAGAAAGCCTGGTTACCTCCTTTCTGACATTTAAATACACTACTTACAATGTTAGGATTTTCTAACACTATCTGTACCTCGTATTCTCACTGAACCTGCAAAAGCTTGGTTCAAATACTTGGCTGCCTACAGACAGAATGACCTACAAAAAATATGAAGCTAAATTCTCTTATTTCACTAAAACATTTTTATAGAAGCTTATGTTGATATATTATGTATATCTGTATATATACATATATCTGTGTATTATCTGTCTGTGGATGTGTCTGTCTACTCTCAAACTGTATATATTTTTTCTACAATCTTGAAAAGGGGATCCAGATCTCATTGAGACAATCTATTCGAATAAAGCATTTAATATTAAGAAGAAAAAGGAGAAGAAGAAGAAGAAAGTGATGTTCTCTCTCAGGAGTTTGTGCTTGTGCTACTGAAAGAAGTCAAAAATTTTCTTTATAAAAAAACAAAAACAAAAAGCTTTAAAATGTGAAACTATAAATCCCATCAGTGTAAAACATGTTCTTCGAGATTATTTCATTCTCTGATGGCGGCCCTCCATGCGGGAGTGCAGTCTTTGCATATTTCTTTATCACACCACCTTCCCTAATCACATGCTCAAGTGAGCTCAGCACTCTGGCCTCCCTGCTGCTCACACCTGGCTGGATGCCTGAGCCTAATTCTTTCTGCACAAGGTCAGTAATAACAAACAGGCTACAACCAATGATCTCAAGTTTGAAACTCAGTGTTTTCATATAAACCCTGTATTGTTAGGTACTCCAGCTGGGAATAACAGTGTTGGATATATCAGCTAGTTAGTTTAAAATGTGGTGTTCATGGAGACAGAGAAGTGTTTAGCAGAGAAACTTTAAAGTTAGAGCTTTATTTTAATAATTACATGTTGTTTTAAAAACTTTTTTATGCTAAAAATTTTAGCAATGTACATGATGAGATTTTATACCAGTGAGTGCTTTGCATTAACAGAGAATGCTTGAAGTTTGGTATTTCCACTTTTTAAATGTCTTTTTTTAGCTAATTCTATGTTGAGCCTTATGTTGCCTTGTTATACTTGGGTCTAAAAATTTCAAGTTGCACATAGTAATAATATGTTGTGTAATGACAGTAGCACAAATAACAAATAGCAAACAAAATAACAATTATCAAAACAAAACAAAACAAAACAAACAAACAAACAAAAAAAACCCCTTGGAGCTGAAAAATTAAGCTGATGCAGAAGTGCCAAAAACTGCAGTTCCACTAATGGCCACTTGCAGCCGCTGGATCCAGTCGAGGATATAGATTTGAACAGATAGGATTTACCAGGATTTCTTGATTCCTCATAAACGTGGTTTGATCATGTAAATAACAAACATAGACAAAAACACTCTGACTAAAATAATGGGCATTGTTGTACTGGTCTCACAATGCAGGCTGGAATAAGTAAGTGAACCTCTGTGCTCATGACTTCTCTGAAGGCCCTATTTTAGCAGTGTGCATCTCTGGTTTTTCTATGCTTCTGTGAAAGCTGTTGTGATATCACACAATCCAATTTTTCTTGAGAAGAGCAGATTTTATCTGTAATCAGACTCTATTTATAGGTCCACCTCTACAACGCGTTGGGGTCATAACCGATGATGACTTAGACCTCAGAGTGCTGAGGAAGGATAATATATGTTCTCATGTTCAAGTTCATCTTTTTTGGCATGTCCAGACAATTTACAGCATGGCTACAATTTTTAGATCGCTCTTTAAAAGTTCCTTTCGCAACACTTGCGCATATCCTCCTGAGACCCAGTAATTCATTTTTGTACACTGTAATGCACAATTAGTTTTTGGTTATATCTCTCATACTATACATGCCACTCTGCTAAGTCCTGATGTTTCTTAGAGAGGACAACAGTATCTTTCAAATGATGTCACATGTGTGGGGGTGTGGCCTTGCCAACTCTCCTTTTCTTGTCTTTTTAAATGGCTGGCATCCCCCAAGCTCATTTTATAGAAATAAAGAAAGATAAGCATGATATTTATATTTAAAATGTTTTTTAATATTATATTTGGATTAATTTTCCAAAATTAACATCTACAAAATAATTTGAGTGAGTTTTCAGAGCTAAACTTATTTAGTTTCACAGGGCAAATGACTAATTTATTAATGTTTACTTTAGTGCACGTCAGGACTTTGTATTTATGTTTATTTCACTTTTTTCTAGTAGACAGCTCTCTGGGGGCAAATGAAAGAGGCAGAGAGAATTCTTAACAGAATCACTGATGGAGATTCAGACATAGATCTTTCAGAAGATGAGAGTCAAGTGAGCCAGACAGGAGAGGGTGAGAACCCAGATGAGGAACTAGACGAAAATGACCAAGATGCAAGTGTGCTGTCGTCCTATCTGGGCCAAAACCAACATGTAGGGATCTGGGATTTTTGATTTTGAGCCAAAAAGGAAGGGTAACATATAGAAATGTGTTCTAGCAAACTGATTTAACTTCTACTTCTTAATAAAGTGTAAAAATGTTGTAAGTGAACTATCCCAGATATCTGAGAAAAGATTTAAAATGTTAATTCTGCTAAATTGTGTTTTGCTAAATTCTTTTTCTATCTCTTAGGTTCATGCCTGTGTTGGAAGAGCAAAGAATTGCAGATGATTGTACCCTAATGACCCGTAGTGATTGGAGCCCACGGCAGTACTTCCAGCAGTACATTGACAAAAAAACAAATTCAGGACCTGTCCTGGTACAGGATTCACTGTCTATTTTAAACACGATGCCAGAAGAGATCAACACATTTTTAGGAATCTCCGTGTACATGGCATGCCTTGGATATTCGAGAATCAAAATGTACTGGGCTGCCAAAACAAGAGGCCCAGTTATAGCTGATTCCATGACATGTGATTGTTTCTACAACATCAGGTCTTCTATGAAAGTGGTCAATGATCTGGACATGCCAGAAGACAAAAAGAAAAAGGATCCCCTGTGGAAAGTCAGACCACTTCTGAAAAGAGTCCTCCAAGGTTGCCTCGGCCTACCTAGGCCAACAAAGGTCTGTATTGATGAACAGATTTTTCCATTCACTGGCCGTTGTCCAGTTTGTCGTCAGTTTGTGCCTGGGAAGCCAAATCCAACAGGATTAAAGAGGTGTTCGTACTGGATTTTGAAACCTACATGGGAAAGAACACCTTCACTCAAGTCCAACAGATGGAACAGGTGGAAATGGAGTCCTGCGTTTGACTGAGACACTTCCCAGAGGATCACTGGTCTACTTAGACTGGTATTTTACCACCATCAGTCTTCTGGATGCTCTTCGAGAAAGGGGCCTGCCTGCTACAGGAACAATTCAAAAGAATCAAATCCCCAAAGAGTGCCACTTCACTGCTGACAGCATCCTGAGCACAAAACCAAGAGGGTCATCAGAAATGATTGTACGGAGACCTGATGAAATAGCAGTCACTGCCCATGGAATTGAGCCCCAGGATACCTGTTCCAGATGGACAAAGAAAGAACAGAGGCAAATCCAAGTCCCAAGACCTGCAGTGGTTGCAGAATATAACATCAACATGGGAGGGGTTGACATGTGTGATCGCATGCTCAGCTTCTACAGAATGTCCAGTCAGACCAAGAAGTGGACTGTTCACACAATACTTGCAGAATGCCTGGGTGCAACAGTAAAACATATGTGAGATGTGTGAAGTGCCAAATGTTCCTGTTTGTCTTCAAAAAATCACAGTGTTTCCTCAGGTATCATAAATGAATAGACTTTTGCGAAATAGAAAGCGCAGAATTGTTACTAAGCCAGTGGCCTACGGCTAGTGAAATGTCAATGAGTTCTAAATTGACCCATGACCTACTTCTCTATGTTGTTTTTATGGAAATATGTTCAATATATTTGGATATCCTGCTTACAAAGATTCCAGTGGAGCTTCCAGTTTTCATAATCAGCTCTTGAATTTTATTAATGTTTCACACTCGTGATCAATGAAGTCCTGTTGTGCACTGAGATGCACATGTTGTAAAATTTAAATAAAATTAGGTAAAAACAAAATAGTCTTTGCAATGTGTTTTTTTTTACCACTCCAAGACTTGATTTATATGAAAAAAAAAATCAAAATCAAAATACTTTTTTTTTCTGGGTCTCAGCGCAGATAGCAGACATCAATTTCTGTTTCAAACTGAACCAAATTTCATATGGAGGATCATTGCTAGTGATGACAGTTTGGTCTTTGGCTATGATCAGTGGAAGGGTCCAAAGTTTCCAAGCCCAAAGGTTAAGACTGACATTAATGGGATTGTGCAATGTGAATTTGTCTGATGGAGGACAAATTTAGTTCAGGTCATTTCTGATGGAGCAGAAACAACTTGAACTGCTCTGCGTGCCCCAGTATCATTGTGACAGAGATCATTGAAAACACAGAAATTTTCTGCCCAGATCATCATGGTCTTCACTCGCTGTTCACCCTAGTGTCTTTGAAATCAAATGAGCGTTAGGACATCCAGCACACATCTAGAAGACACAAGTACAAAGGAATATAATGGGACTTCTGAAGAGAAAGTCAGCTGCTAAAACTAGCAGCCGTGCTGAAAATGCTGCAGAGGTGATGAGAAGATGAACATAAATGGAAGATTGAACAAATTTAAATCAAGTTGGTTTTTAGAGGCCCATTCCTGGAACTTGTTGAACAAACCTCGAATGAAATTACATAAAATTCCATGTGATAGTTTTGGAGACATTTCTGTCTATTACCTGTTCAAATCAAACTGCACAAAACCTCATAATAACCTACTCATATCTGATAACAAGACTGATATTTGCATCTCTACATGCTGATAGCATCACTCAACCAAGTTGTAACAGTGTGTAGAGCAGTGAGCCATTAACTGAGAAATGGTCATCAAAGGGTGTATCCTACACATCTTACCTTTATATTATTGTATTTCTATCATACACAATTGTAAGGTTTATACTGGACATCCTGAGGGTGTTTCCTTCAAATCTCTGTTGGGCTGCAGCTTCATGTGAACGTTTTCAAAATATCTGAATCAAAATATGTAGGATATATCTGCAGTAAGGGAGTGTTCACACCAGCAAGTTTAGAGGCAAGCAATGCCTGGTCTGTGCCCTTCTTTAGTTATATATATATATATATATATATATTTTTTACAGAAGATCAAGACACAGTTTTCTGCTTCAGAACAAGTTAATAGTTTGACGGGAGTGAGAACCTAATCCAAAGTAAACACAGCTGTTCAGTAGTTTTTAGTGCATGACAAGAAATAAAATATGTAAAAGCATAACCTGCAGTTCCACTGTGTCATTTTTTTCATGTGTTGTCAACTAATTTGAAAAGCAGAGAGAGAAATTCAACTAACGCCTGCCACGTCTTGCTAAAATAACAGGGCATGAAACTGAATTTGCTGTGAATCATCAGTGAAATGCACACCTCAGTTATGTTCAAGTGGGGGATGTCACACATTCTCCAGATTTCAAGAAATGACACCAGAGCTTTACACCTTGCTCTTGCCGCGAAACTCTACATCTTCTCAGGTATGCACAGTAACTGTGATCCATAACAGCAGATGTTCTATCATTGGATAGTATCTAATACACACGTTGATCTCAGAGATATCAGGAAGCATGTTTCTATGAATATTTAACTCACTCGGAATGAGCCTTCAGTAAACATGTTACATCACATTCCATCAACAGGGCCTTTTTTTCAGCAGTGACTTTTCTATTACAAGCCTCAACACCTGTCAAGTGTCAATACGCAAACTATCACTCTCATCTTAAGGCTGTTGCTTTATGTCCAAACTCAGTAGACATTACCTGGTGCAGAACATGTTAAGTTAAAAAAACAAATGTTGCACATTAGTTATAAAGATGGATGGATTCAAGTTTGTGCTTTTCTTGGATGTGCTGTAAGGAAATGTTTACAGCTGGCAAGTTTGGAGAAGTTTAGCTAAAGTCTAAATTGTTTCCTCCTTTAGTTTAATTTGTTTGACCAGATTAAAGCTGTGTCATTCAAGCATGACACCTTTTGCAGCTCAGAATTAGGTTAAAAAACATTGGCACAGATGCCAGCACCCAGTCTTATTTAGGGCTGCTCACTTACGGCAAAAATTGCAGTCACTGTAAACACTGGTCAGTAACTGCAGTCTCAGTTATTTAATATGATTATTTATTAACTCAACAAAGAACATGCTTTTTAAAATTTGGACTTTAACTGAGTAGCTTTTCACGATTCACAGTTCAAAATAATCTGTATTTATCTTAATGGGTGCAGTCAGTTCATCTTCTGTCTGAAACAGACTGTCTTTGCTTGCTTCCCCTCTCCCTTGATGCCAGCTTTTTTGTGACTGGCTGCCCCTCGCAAACAAAAGATGTGAATAGCAGGTGGGGAGTTTCAGGGCTAAGAGCCAGAGCTGTGTGCCTGAGATTTAGATATTAGGGATAACCTCCTGTTTTACATCTTACATCATACAGACATCATACAGATCCAAATGTGTATATACACACACACACACACACACACACACACACACACATATTTATATACTGTATATATATATATATACATATATATATATATATATATATATATGTGTGTGTGTGTATATATATATATATATATATATATATGTGTGTGTATGTGTGTATATATATATATATATATATATATATATATACACACACACACACTTCAATCCCCACTCACACCAGACCCAAGTTCAAACATCATTTGTGTCATTTTAAGTATGTTATTGATTAAAAATTGGTCAATTGGTCAAAACTTTAGGCATCAACAACAACTTGGTCAGGGTTAGGCAATAAAAAAAGACTAGGTTAGGTTTAGTAAGAGATCATGCTTTGCTTTAAAATACAAGGACTACCACATCTTTTAAGGCTTTATTTTCTTGGTTGCCATGGTGATGCCTCCTCTGGACAAAATGCATGCTCCTGACACAAAATAGTTCATATTAAAACACATTACTTACAAATTTGTGGTCACTGACACAAAAAAACACGAACATGAAAAAATAGTCAGTGACCGCACCCCCGTCATTGGGGGCCCTGCCTTCTCCTTGGTGACGGAGCCTCTGGGATAGATGAGTTTCATCCAGTTCCTTAAGGCTCTGGATGTTGCAGGGCTGTCTTGGTTGATATACCTCTGCAACATTGCTTGGAGGTCTGGAGCAGTGCCTCAGGATTGGCCGACACCGGAAGATATACTCCAATTACAGGGGGGACCTGCGACCATGGTAATGGCAGAACAAGCAGATTTTAATGAAGTACTGTAACATAGTGTATAGTTCACCTGTGGGTTTAACAAACTACTATAACTTCAATACATATGTGTATATTAGCAAGTTATGGTATAAAATGGAAAACTCAGCAGTAATTTATATTATGATTTGTGTCATTTGTTGGACATGTTGAACACTTGTTTTTGTGAATGGTCTGATGGTGCATTCCTTTGTGGGACAGCATTTTCTTTCATAAAGAATGCTCCAGTGCATCCCATGATAAAGGAGGTAATAAAAGGAGCACTGAAGCAACTTTTCTTAATATTTGGAGAATTCAATAAGCGCTAAATTATAGCTGCCATGATACTTCCAGCTCACATCACTCAGTGTAGAACCTTCCAAAAATTGACTATTTGACCTTGACCTGAAGCTGCGTCCTCATATAGAATGATTTGCTCATTGCACATTGCTTTGACGCTGATGGTTGTTCGCTAACGACATTCCAGGCCCAGATTGCCTAGGTAATCCTCTAATGCATTTACCACCCTGTCTTATGTCAATTACTGGGATCCTGGGCTCTCACTGGTAGTCGCTTCAATCGCTTACCTCAAAGTTAAGAAAAGTTTATCTCAGGGCCCACCGATTTCACGTCACCCGTAGTCTGTCACTGACTTTCTATGGTCTCTGGTCACAGCGTCGCTGCAAATCCCTTCTTGTGTGGACACAGCTTTTGGATGGTGGAAAAACACCCCATCTACAGCTAAATACCAACATGAGGCTGATAGACAAGAAGTACCATAAGGGAAAGTTGAAAAGAACTTTGAAGAGAGAGTTCAACAGGGAGTGAAACCATTAAGAAGTATCCCACGTGTGAAGCTGGTGGCGGCCCGTGTCGTGCCGGGGATCAGTCTTCTCTGAGTTTGGTTGTTTGGGAATGCAGTCCAAAGTGGGTGGTTCAACAGAAAGTAACACAAAAAACAGAAAGACAAAGTCAGAGGGAGCACAGGATGCAGGGAAAAATGAAAACCTTCAGAAACACAAAAGAAGAGAAAAACTTTCAAGACATTATACTGCTAACCACTGATAATTATCATATAAATGTGCCATTTCAAGACAAAAATCTATTTCAATTGCATAACAAACAGGACTAAAATTTCCCTAGTTAAGAAAAGATAAGGATGAAACAATCTTTGTCTATTGTCATTGTCACAGGAACAATGAAACACAGTTTAGCAACTCTTCATCCATTTAGCAGCATAAATCCAAATATAAATAACGATATGAAAATATGGAAAAAATATATACATACAGTGCAATGGAGTCAGTGGTAGTGGTATAGAGACCTGCTCTAATACAGTTAAAAGTGGGGGAATATATCATCAATTCATTTGGCAATTAAAACAATAACACCCTTCTGACTAAAAGAGTGGAAAAGTTACTGAATTATGGCTGCTTTAATAATGTCAGGCCATACTTTCTCTTCTTTTCTCCCACTTTTTTCTCTTAATATTTTCCCTGTCTTCCCCATGGCTTATGTGTTGGAGGAACCTGAACAGCATTATAAACTCCACTTAACTAAGTGATAAAATTCTACTGCAAATGTTTCTGCACATTTAAAGGGACAGTATAATTGTGGCTTGGCAACATACTGGCTTAATAATATATGTAATAGAGAAATAAAGACAGTCAGGGTGCTGCGAATGTTACAGACCCTTTTGAAATTATTTTTCCACACAGGAGGGTGGTAGACTTCAGGGAGCAGTAGGGCTTCTCTTTGAGAGAGCACTGTGTACTTTGCAGTCCAAGTGAGTGCATGTGTAGATTTTTCCCTTATAGCTCTCCGTAGTCCCTCAGGGATATTCCTAGAACTAGGTTTGTTTTAAGCACATGCTGCTAGGAGCCAAGTTCCTGGCTCAGTCACTCTTACACCATCTCTCTCTTTCTCTCTCAAACACACACAGACCAATACAGGAAATTTTCCCCCACTCTTCTTCTTACATAACTGGTAGTGTGTGTTACAACTAATATTGTAACAAATATGCCAGACCACTGAAGATCAATTTAAGGATTAGTTGAGTACAGCATAATAAAGAATACGACTCCTATGACTACTACTGCGCAACAACAACTGCTACTACGAACACTCATAATAAGGTTAATCATGATATTTTTACTTTATTCAAAAATCATTTGCATACTGAGGTCAGTTAGCACAGAGACCTTTAAATCAGCATGATCAGAGATAAGGAAGTGTCAGCGGTGATGGGAGCACTGGGATCTGATCACAGCTTGTGTCTGTGGACCAGGATATCATGGCTGTTGAACCAGCTACACAGTTTCACAGCACCACGTTATGACATTGTATAGGCATGCCAGCTATCATAGTCACTGTGCCCACATGGCAATAGAGACAACTGGAAAAATCATTCACTGCCCTGGGAACAATTGTTTTACTCTTAGAGACAAAGTCCTTGTTAAACAGTGAAAGTGACATATGAGGATCTGCTACGGGTCTTTATTTTGCATGATTCTAAGAGTGGCATCTTTTGATTTCTCATCTCCCCATAGTGCTCAATGACATGGAACCACGGCTTTGATTTGACTCTAAACAGAACCTTGTTTTATTTCCCAGAGTGTGTTTCCCCTAACCTACTTAGTGTTGTGCTGGAAGCCCAAACAGCCCAGCTGGACAGTGGCAGAGAGCTCTGGACACTCTGAGGCAAAAAAGACCTTTCAGAGTGCAAATCTTGTTGTATTCCATAATACTAGAGATTGAGACTATAATCTTAAATGTTTTACTGAAAGAATGCATGTATAAGGCACTTGTGCATGGGCTTCACTTTTTAGACCTGGAAAGTGCAGCTATCTTTTAGATACAGTCTAACTTCACACAATGCTGCAAAGCTCTTACTTTTACAATACAGTTAGTGTCTTGCTCACTGATATATTTTTTTCCCCAAACCAAACAGTGTTTCCTGAAAAAATCGAACCCAATCAGAGCTGAGAAGCCACCCAACCATCGCAAAAGGGGGTTTGTTTGTTTTTTGTTTTGATTTCCATCCTCCAAAATATTTATTAAATGCTTTTGTAAAATTTTTATAAGGGAACACAGTGAATAACAGAGAACAGTCTGGAGCAAGAGAAGATATTGGTGTTATGGAAAACATCCTGTCTGGTGCCAGAAATCAACTGCCATCAGAGCTTAACAACTACCAACCATCTGCCCTTACATCACATGGGATGAAGGTGGTGGAGAGACTAGTCTTGGCCCACCTGAAACTGCAGCTGAAAACATCTCTTGACCATCAGCAGCTTGCATACCAACCCAATCTAGAAGTGAATGATGCAATCATCTACATGCTGCACAGAGCTTACTCCCATTGAGACAGTAGTGAAAATTACCTTCTTTGATTTCTCACTTGTATTTAACATGATCCAACCACTGCTACTGAGAGAGAATCTGCAGGAAATAGCAGTAAACACATCTACCATCTCGTGGATTACACTGCCCTGCATCATATTTGCTGTATGAAATCTAACACTTGTTTTTTTTACTAATTTTGGGTTGTTGATTTCAAAAATAATATCCATTTTGCTCTATCACGTCACATTTTTTCACAAGTGGCAATTGTAAACAATATCCAAATGTTTTTTTGTTATACCTGTGGATGCTTCACTACATCCAAACAGTGACAGAACATAACAGATTTTGTGAAAAAGGCAAACTTTGCTTACTTTGGTATGGGCAACCAATTGGGCAACCAAGACAAGCCGTGGGCACCTCATTCAGTTTGCCGGGTGTGTGTGGAAAACCTCCGAGCATGGACTAAGTGGACTACTGCATAATGACAATTACTTTACATCCGTGCCAATTGGTCATTCTGTCCAGTTAAAAGAAACCTATAAAAATATGCAAACTGTGTTGGAGAAGCTGAAATACAATGAACACAAATGAACCATATGTAGAAAAAAATGGATTTGCATTTTGTGACAAAACTGACTGGATGTGACTAAATATTTTTATTGATATTTTTGAACTCAGTATCATTGAATTAGGTAATATCAACTATTTTGTGGAAAACAGCAGAAGTTTTATTTTTCGATGCAGCACAGTGTTACTGACTACCTGACAGACAGGCTACAGTATGTGAGACTGGGCAGTGCTGTCTGATTTGGTGATATGCAGTACAGGAGCTCCACAGGGGACTGTGTTGTCTCTATTCCTGTTCACCTTGTACACCTAACCCTTTCAGCACAACTCCGGGTCATGCCACTTACAGAAATACTCTGACGATTCTGCAGTGGTTGGCTGTATTAATGATGGACAGGAAGAGGAGTACAGAGCACTAGTGGATGATTGTATGGAGTGGTCTGTGAGACACCATCTGTTTCTGAATGTGAATAGGACCAGAAAGATGGTCATCGACGTCAGTAGGAAAGGATGGCTACACACCCTGTGTCTATCCTTGAAGAGGATGTTGAGTGGAGGAGTACAAGTACCTGGGCATCCATGTCGAATGGGAAAAAAACATACCTCATTAATGGGAAAAAAAACAGCAAAAATAAATTTTTAAGCTGCTCAGTTAAAGAAAAGAAAATGGGGGACAGAGGGGGAAAAGTGCCATGGTTATAGCCAGCAGAGCATGGGTAATGCTAGTTTCAGATTACAGTGTATTTTTGTCTTATAAAGCAGTTTACTGTGTCACATTATGAAACTTTAGTTTCATGCTGTGATTTGGCCAAACTGTCAAAGCTTCCAATGTTTCATGTGGTTAAAAAAAAGTCTTAAAAAGACTGCAGTACAACATTATAAGTTGTATTTCCTGTCTCCTCACTTAACAATGCTGTGTCTCTAAGACTGCTCTGTGTTCCTTTTGGACATGTTTTGGAAGTTGTCACATGTAAGGATTTGAGAGGATTGTCACATGTGGGATTAATCTCAGATATGATTCAAAACACAAGTAGTCTGAGAGCACGTAGCACTCCCAAGGCTAAAAATCACCTCTACCCCATGCATGAACTGAATCTGTGGATCCAGATTACTTTGTGATGTTTTCTCAAGAACATCAAAAGAGAACATTTATTTCAACTTGATATGTATTTGTGATGTGTATTTGTTACATGAAATGCCCACTTGTGCCCTGTCTTGCAGTGATAAAAAAAAAAAAAAATTCTTGAATCCAGATCTGGATCTGGATGAACTCCAAAACTTGATCATTTCTAAATTCCAAGCCCCACTTTTGACAAAAAATGTCATGCAAATCCGTGCATAACTTTTTGAATAATCAAACAAACCAAACCTATCACGTAACATCATGGGCAGAGGTAATTGTTCAATCAGGATATACAAAATGCACTAGCACTGAGAAAATCAGCCTAATTCAGAACTGATTAACATTAAGTTACGAAAAAAATATTCCCAGAGATTCCGAAGTAATTAACTTATTACTGGGGGCAGTCTCTCTCTCGACTCCTCAAATAAAGATGTGAGGAGCAGTAGACTTAAATAGCAATCCCTCAGTGTCTGAAATCAACACCATGGGACTGTAGCCAAATGTTTGTCACTGGGTAATGAAAACAATTTAAGAGTATTTTGTTACAGATGGAAGACGTTTGCATTGTACAATGTGCTACACATTAATCAAGAGTCTGTTTTAGCCTAAACCATGGTCCTTTCCTAAACCGAACCATGTGGTTTTGGTGTAGACTTTTGTGGGTTTTTATACTTCTTCATCTGGCTATATGCTACTTCAGAAGCGTCACAAGCTTGTGTGTCAAAAAGTGATGCTAAAGGTGTACCCAGTGCATTGAAATGTGATGAGAAGGGGTCCTCATCAAATGTCAGTATCTGATGAGTTGGGATTTTGAATGTATTAGTATGTGTTTTATCTGGTTGCACACCACACAGTGTGCTATTTTGAAATGTCTGATCTTAGCTTGAATTATTACATTGTTCTGGTGAACACTGCAAGGTAGATTTTTACCTGTGTGTCACCTAAGAACGATTCGCCCTCATGTAGTCATCCGTTAGTCTCATACTAGAAGATTGGTATTTTCAATGGCGTCTTTATTGGTGGATCAAATTCTTCACATCAAAAAACAGTACCTCTATTTTTGAGTGTGTAAACTGGCTGCCAAATTCCCAGGCCCATTCGACCAGGACCATTTGGCACAGATCTTGTTGTGGCAGGGTCGGGGCGTTTGAAGGATGAACAGTGACACAGTGAGTGGGAGCAGGCAGAATTCGGACAATGGGGCTTTATTCCTGGTACAGTTTTTTTTTCTCTGCCTTTTCTGAGGTAGAGGTGTAGTCCAGTGTACAAAGCGAGAGCCCCATTCTGTCCTATCAGCACAGCAGAGAGGGCCTTAATGAGGTCTCATGGGAGGTGTAGTGTTTTTATTAATGTGACAGCGCGTCAGGCTGCAGAGATATGCTATGTCAGGCGAGGTCGGCTGCTGTGTGTACTGAGATGTTCTTATCTTTTTCTTCTGATATAAGTTTGGCAGAAGCATATGAGGTGAACAGTACTCAAGAATTATGAATGCACCGTCAGGGGATGTTCCACAGTCTGATAAAGGATGTGTGGAAGTGTGTCAGTATGTGTGACTGCACTGTAACATCTACTGCCAATCATGCATGCATTCATGTCGCTTGAGGTCCATTTGCTGATCAAATCGAAGTTTTGAGGCTAACGCAGGTAAAACATATTCAGGGGAGGTTCATGGATGGATCGTTCCTGTAATATGTCACTGCAAGAAGTCATACTTCTACAGCGAGGTTCTTACCGAAGAGGTGAGTATTAAACTATTTTAAGTGAACTGTGGATGCACAATAGACATTTTTTATACAGTGTATTCTTCTTCCCTAGCACCTGCTTCATCCACAATACCTCTATCAACTGCCTTTAGTTTGAGATTCAGGGGTGTTATGCTAATACCCATTAATGTACCTTGGAGCTTCCAGTGTGTAGCAGATAAAGGGAGCAGCTACAGATGTCATGTTCAAAACTGACTCAAGTGACACTTGACCACATTATTAGACTTCACACAGTTTCCTCTCGAGACACTAAAAGATGTATACAACTCTCTCCACAAATAAAGTAGTTGTCCCCAACACCTGACAGCTGGCAGAGATCCTTAACTCTTGTCCCATGTTGTTTTTGGTTTGGTACATGTAGAGGCCTTAACCTCTGAAATTCATAGTTTTCAGTCACATGACCAGTATGGAGGGCAAAGCACTGTTCCAACATCCTGGATTTCATTGAACTGCAGGATAAGCCTGTCAGTTTTCCATCTCTTTCAAACAGGAAATATTTAGATTAACTCTCAAAATTAGAAAAACAAAGATAACAAACTGTGAGTCTTGTGCACTCAGTTCACATATGGTAACCACTGAAAAAACTGCAAACTTACAGCCACAGCTTGAGTTTGGCATTTTACATATATCTTGTGGAGAATACCTCTACTTGCACTATTGCCAGGTTGTGAAGAAAGAACAGACAGTTCTGTGAAATTTTTTCTGGATGGGTCAGTAAAACTTGCCATTTTTTAAAAGTTTTTAAACTCTGCACAACATGCCTCGTATCCTTAGTGCACTTTATTAGGTACACCTTGCTATTACAAGGTTGGACCTTCAGAAGTGCCTTAATTCTTTGTGGCAATAATCCAACAAGGCATGAATCTCCCGTTCCCGTTTCAGGAGCAGGACTGTGGAGGCCATTTGAGTACAGTGAACTCATTGTCGTGTTCAAGTAACCACTTTGAGGTGATCTGAATATTGTGACATGTCCTGCTGGAAGCAGCCATCAGAAGATTGGTACACCATGGTCATAAAGGGATGGACATGGTCACAACAATACTCAGGTAGGCTGTGGCATTTAAACAATGTTCAGTTGGTACTAAGGGGCCCAAAATGTGCCAAGAAAATATCCCCCACGCTGTTACACCACCATTGCAAGCCTGAACCGTTGATACAAGACAGGCTGGATCCATGCTTTTATGTTGTTTATGCCAAATTCTGACCCTACCATCCAAATGTCAAAGGAGAAATTAGAACTCATCAGACAAGGCAATGTTTTTCCAATCTTTTATTATCCAATTTTGGTAGCCCTGTGTGAATTGTAGTCTCGGCTTCCTGTTCTTAGCTGACAGGAGTGTATCCAGTATGATTTTCTGCTGCTGTAGCCCATCTGCTTTAAGGTTCGATGTGCTGTGTGTTCAGAAATGCTTTTCTGCATACCTTGGTTGTAACAAGTGGTTATTTTACTGTTACTGTTGCCTTCCTATCAGCTTGAAGCAGTCTGGCCATTGTCCTCTGAGCTCTGGCATCAACAAGGCATTTTCTCCCAGAGAGCTGCCACTCACTGGATACTTTGTCTTTTCTCTATAAACTCTAGAGATGGTTGTGTGGGAAAATCCCTATAAATGAGCAGTTTCTGAAATACTCAGACCAGCCTGGTACTGACAACTATGCCATGGTTGAGCAGCTGTGGCTCAGGGGGTAGAGTAGGTCTGCTAATCAGAAGGTTGGTGATTCGATTCCTGGTTACCCCAGTCTGCATGCTGAAGTGTCCTTGGGCAAGATACTGAACTCTGAGTTGCCCCTGATGAGCTCATCGGAGTGTGAATGTATGAGTGAATGTTAGAAAAGCACTTAAGTGTAGAAAAAGTGCTTGTATAAATGTGTGTGTGATTGGGTGAATGAGACACATAGTATAAAGTGCTTTGAGTGCTCACATAGAGTAGAAAACCGCTATATAAGTACCAGTCCATTTACCATGTTCAAAGTCACTTAAATCACTTTTCTTCTTCATTCTGATCCTCAGTTTGAAATTCAGCAGGTCGTCTTGACCACGTCTACATGCCTAAATGCATTGAGATGCTTTCAAGTGATTGACTGATTAGATAATTTCATTAACAAAAAGTTGAAGAGGTGTGCCTAACAAAGTGGCCGGTGACTGTATACTGGCTGGTACCCTTTTCATTCATACATAATCTTGGTTGAAGGCAATTCTCAATTGATCTAGGCTATTTTTCATTAAATTTGTACTTGTGTGTTAACTGCTTCACAACATCAACCCGTGCTTTGAGTTGCAGAAAACATTCCAGCTGTTAAAAGCTGTTGGTATAGCTGATGATTGCCTTTAAAGAGCAAGTTCAATATCTTCTTTTTCTACATGTTTGCTGGAAAAGATAAATGGCAGCAAAATATAGCACTAAATCTCTCCACTAATAAAAACAGTAGAGTAAGCTGGACTTGCAGGCATCTTAGTGTCAGGGGCTTCTAGACAGTTATCCACATTGGTAATCCATATTTACCAGGGGTATCTTTTACTGCATAGGAATTTTAACTCTTTGTGTGTAAAAAGAAGGATGTGCTATTAAAAGGCCCGCAAGTTTTTGAGATCAGTGATTAGCTTTATTTATACTGACATGTTTCTAAAATTAGTAATAAAACATACTCTTAAATTTCTTGCGTAATTCTTACTTTAGTCATGTTTGTGAAAGGTTGAAACCAGCCTTTTCAAAAAGCTCCCATTCACCTCATTTCAAGACCTCTTCACTGTTATACATCCATTTTATGTCTTCACTGATGATCCATCAATTGTTTGGGGTAGGGTATGGTTTTGGTTACTGTTCACCTCTTTTTATAGTGGCCTTAGCCAGGCCCCTGTAGCCGGTGCGGGCGAAGGTAGCTTAGCTCCAACTAGCTCTATCCCAGCAGGCCCCGTACAGCCGGGGAATCAGCCCGGCTGGGTGACGGTGAGGAGGAAGCGTAGTCCGAAACAAAAGCCCACGGTACACCACCAACCCGTTCACGTTTCAAATCGATTTTCCCCACTCAGCGACACACCCGCTCAGAAAAAACTCTGGTTATTGGCAACTCTATTCTCAGAAACGTGAACCTAGAGACTCCAGCGACCATAGTCGATTGTATTCCAGGGGCCAGAGCAGGCGACATTGAAGGAAATTTAAAACTGCTGGCTAAGGATAAACGTAGATTTGGTAAGATTGTAATTCACGTCGGCAGTAATGACACCCGGTTACGCCAATCAGAGGTCACTAAAATTAATATTGAGTCGGTGTGTAATTTTGCCAAAACAATGTCGGACTCTGTAGTTTTCTCTGGTCCCCTCCCTAATCCGACCAGGAGTTACATGTTTAGCCGCATGTTCTCTCTGAATTGCTGGCTGTCT
>VUQI01056844.1:0-11263 GCA_015106735.1 Paratilapia polleni
GGAGGCAGAGCCTTCAGCTTTCAGGCCCCTCTCCTATGGAACCAGCTCCCAGTTTGTATTCAGGAGAGAGACACCCTTTGTACTTTTAAGATTAGGCTTAAAACTTTCCTTTTTGATTTTAGTGTTAGGGCTTTTTGTGTTTATAGTTAGGGCTGGATCAGGTGACCCTGAACCATCCTTTAGTTAAGTTGCAATAGGCTTAGGCTGCTGGGGGCTTCCCATGATGCACTGAGCACTTCCTCTTCCTCACTTTCTTTCACTCTCCATGTGTTTATACACCATTTGCATTTAATCATTAGTTACTATTAAACTCTCCCATAGGTGTGCTTTTTTGTCCTGTCTCCCTCTGCTCTCTTCTGTTTCCCCTCATCCCCAACCGGTCGCGGCAGATGGCTGCCCCTCCCTGAGCCTGGTTCTGCCGGAGGTTTCTTCCTGTTAAAAGGGAGTTTTCCTTCCCACTGTTGCCAAGTGCTTGCTCATAGGGGGTCGTCTGATTGTTGGGGTTTTCTGTCTAATATTGTAGGGTCTTTACCCTAAAATATAAAGTGCCTTGAGGCGACTGTTGTTGTGATTTGGCGCTATATAAATAAAATTGAATTGAATTGAATTGAATAGGCTCCAGGCCCCGCATGACCCTGAACTGGATAAGTGGTTAAGAAATTGGGAGGGATGGATGTTGTTTTGTCTTGCTGAAGCAATAAAGGCATCTGGATGGCAGTATATGTTGGCCCAAAACCTGTATATATACACTGCTCAAAAAAGTTAAAGAAACACTTTTTAATCAGAGTATGGCATCAAGTCAATTAAACTTCTGGGATATTGATCTGGTCAGTTAAGTAGCAGAGGGGGTTGTTGATCAGTTATATGCAGGTAGTTCCTGGAGGATGAAGGAATTGATACCACTGACTGGCTCCCACACTCACCTGACCTAAATCCAGTAGAACACCTCTGGAACATTATGTTTCAGTCCATCCGACGCTGCCAGGTTGCACCTCAGACTGTCCAAGAGCTCAGTAATGCCCTGGTCCAGATCTGGGAGGAGATAATACAGGATACCATCAGTCGTCTCATTAGGAGCATGCCCCGATGTTGTCAGGCATGCATACAAGCATGTGGGGGCCATACAATCTACTGAGTACCATTTTGCATTGCTGCAATGAAATATTGGCAAAATGGACTAGCCTGCCGCATCATTTTTTCACTTTGATTTTTGGGGTGTCTTTGAATTCAGCCCTCTGTAGGTTGATAATTTTCATTTCCATCAAATGATGTGGCATCCTTTCATTCCTAACACATTACCCAGTCCATATCGTATAGATGTCCCGCATGATTTTTTTTTCCATTGAGATCTGATGTGTTTTCAAAGTGTTCCTTTAATTTTTTTGAGCAGGGTATCATTCAGCATTAATGGTGTCTTCACAGGTGTACAATCTACCCACGCCATGAAAATGAATGCACTGCCATACCTTCACTGATCAGGCTTTTGAACTTTGCATTAATAACAAGCCAGATGGTCCCTCTCCTCTTTATCCTGAAGGACATTATTTTGAAAATCAAATTTCGGTTTTGACAGGTCAGACAGCAGGACAGTTATTATTTCGCCTCATTCCATCTTAAATGAGAGGAGGCGACAGCTTTTCTGGATCTTGTTTGTGTGTTTTTTTTCCCCTTGCATCATAAATTTTTTAACTTGTGTTTGTAGATGCAGTGACAAAGTTTGTTTATTGACACAAATTTAGAGTACTGGTTATTGGGCCAGACTCTTTTGCACAGAGACTTTTTCAGATTCTCTAAATCTTTTAATAATATAACACAGAGATGCCCTTTTTATATCTAACCATGTTACTGAGCTGTTGCAAACATACCCAATTATTAGTTATCTGTAATCATTTATAAACTTTTCAGTATTTGTGTTTGTATTATTTCAGTCAGATATAGGGTTTAAATGATTTCCAAGTCATCGCATTCCGTAAAAAACACAATATTGTTCCAACCTTTTTGGAAAATGAAATTACAGAACATCTGGAATGTACCCTAATATTCCTATCAAACTGGGCATTTCACAGGTTATTGAAGTTGTACACATTTATGAGGCCTCTTTGAAGTCTTAAGATCCCGTTTGTTGAATTAAATCCTTTGTGTGTCGACACAGTGCTTCTTTTGTCCTTGTTAATATTTAAGCTATAGTACCTTCTGAATTCCCAGGTAAAACAATACCTCAATTGTCAGACAGGACAGATATGAAAACATTTTCCATTTCGGTGTAACATTAACCTTTGGCAATGAAATCTTATCACATCTGCAGAAAAAAACTGGATGGTGAGTAGTGTAAATAGCACCATGCTGTATTTCGCAACAGGTGATAAGGCAGCCCTTTGCTTGTGTATCTTTATTGAGTAAATCAAGGGCTGTTTTTACTCATTCTTGTTTTTCTGGACATAACACCAACACACACCCTGGCCTGATAAGAGAAACAGTGGGTCGGCAGGTCAAATGCAATGCAGCTGCACAGAGAAAGTTACAGTAAAGTTCTATTTACACATCAAACAGAAAATAAGTGAAGGGTGAACGCACCAGATGTAAGACAGTACTGTGTTTCTGTTTGGGAAGTAGGACAGTCAATACTATTAAAGTCATATTTTTCACATTAACACCTCTGTGAAAAAACAAAGTCACTGAAGAGCTCCTTTGATTTTTATCTTCTTTGGGGGGGATCCTTTACTCTAATAGCTCCTTTACTTACCTGATATGATCAGAGATTGCCACTGTGGCAGAACAGACTAGAAGAGAGGCACACTTGCTGAAATTCCCACAAAAACCCCAAAAAAAGCAGGCTGGACCCAACTGGTATTTCACAATAAACACTCAGTGGGAAATGATTGTTAATTTTGATTTCGCCACCATATTCGTAACACCGAGACTCTGCCTGCATTGCCCCTCTTATTTGATAACCATAGAGATAGCCTCAATATGTGAGAACAGTTGAAAACAACTATGAAATGTAACAAAACAATAACACTGAGGCTCCTCTGATGCTCCTCAGCTTTTTGTTTGTGGGCTGTTATCTTGATCTCCGGTGGTTTTCACTGTTTAGAGCACATTACATTTTCTCTGGGAGCTGAAGAACAGGCCTCAGCATGACTGCATGACTGTTCCAGTACCCTTACAGCTGTTGATGTTGCACCTCATGCAAAGGGGAATGTTTGTCTTCTCAGATGAAAACTGAGCTAAATCTCCAATGTGCAAGCAGCAAAAGTAACAATAATTACCCATGTTTGCTATGTTTTCTGTACATGGTATGCAAAACTGTGGAGGGCTAAAAGTGCCCCAATTTTGCCAAAAATGAAAAGCACTCAAAAAAAAAAGAAATATGCCTGGTTAATTTTCCATTTATTTATTTAAATGAAAGGGCACACATTGATAGATCTATCTGAAAGAAAAAGAGAAAGAAATACAGAAATAAATAGGTCTGAATGAGTGAATGACTGAATGAATAAATAAATACATAATAAATGGAAAATTAAACATTAACGTGAATAAATAATGAAGATAGAAAATCATTTATTATGTTTCTGTAATGGTTAATCCACCAGAATGCACAAGTTCTTTAATCCAAATGATATTTGTATGCTAACATATAATTACTGTTGTTATCCATGAATTTTCATATTTACTGTTTTACAAAAAAGCACGATGGTAAAACATCGAGAACTCAGTGAAAAGAAAAGAGTCCACATTAAAGAACTTCATGATGCTGGATTGTCTTTCTCATTTTTATGACTATAGATAGATGTAGTAGTATATCAACATCTAACCCTTTTTGGGTAATGTTCTTAAAAGCACAGAAGTTAAAGGAAAAAGCTGCTGCTGCATGCTGCATGTTCTCATGCTAGCTAAATGCTAGATCAGGAACTTGTTATCATATCTTAATGTAAAGAAAGGAAATTGAGGATCAGTTAGAGGTGTAATTTCTGGTATAGATTAAGCAAATAATAATGAAAAATAAGTGACCTTAAGAGGTGAGAGGTACAGTAAGTGTAGCTACATATTTAAAGGTATCTTCTCAGATACTCTCAGCAACAAAATGTCAGTTACTCCTTAACACTCTGAACAACCTGGCTCTTCTAGGGTACCATCAGAAATAAATGATATAGGTATTCACATAATTATTTTGTTGTCGATAAATATTTACTAGCCCCTTGGAAATGGAAATAGACATGGACTGGCATTTAAACATACTTTTCTAGTCTTACAGACCATTGAAAGCACTTTGTCTTCCGTTTATCCAGTTCAGGGTTGCAGGGGGGCTGGAGCCTATTCCAGCTGTCATTGGGTGAGAGGGGTACACCCTGGAGTGGTCACCCATCTATGGCAGTACCCAAATTTAACCAAATTTAGCCATCTGCACAACATCATTCTTGAATGGAGTCAGGACATTTTCTGACAAAGGAAAGGTTTGCGTACATGAAATTGTTTATATTATTGTTAGTTGAAAGCTAGGTAGCTTTTTCAAGCTATATTTAATCACTTATATTCATAACTGGTTACTGTTATATTCATACATTTATATTCTTATATATGTTGTTATATTTAAGTATATAAATGTGTTAAATATAAATATTCAACACATTATTGTTAAATTATTGTGCAAAAATGTTTTTGACATAAGATATGAAAAATTTGTCATATAAGGGGCTCATACTCATGAGCTCCAGGCTTTAGCATAGCATCCTATTCAATTTAACAAATCAGCCATCACAGAACTGCACCATTAGATAACACTGCTGACACTGGAAAGAAAATAAATCTGGTAGTACTCGGTTTTGTGCATGTGGAGTACAGCTGTCTGTCACAACCATTTCATGGGTTGTTCATGGGTTAACAATCAAATGTTGCTAATCAGTTGTAGAATATGATAAATATTTCTTGCTTTGTTAGAGAGGGTGTGAATGGACCGCTGTTGTGCGTGGAAACTGCTGTCTGCCCGCCTAACATGCAGTACTTTTTGTGGCACCACAATCAGTTTTGACTGTGTACACAGCACTGCTGCTTCAATACTGTTTGCTGTGAAACATCACAGGTAAATGCCTTACCCAACCCTTAGATTTACCATAATACTAACCTACATCCTGAAGTTTGAATACTCAAACACCCCTCTGAAGGTCTGTCCAAAAGTGAGAACTCGACTAAATGTCCCACAAATGTCCTCACTCCCAAAATTTAAAAAGCAAAATTATCCTCGCAAAGAATGAACCACACATACACATATCGCTCCTGGGAAATGTTGCCCTCTGGGATTTCTCCTTCACCATCTACAGTCAGACAGTTTTACCCACTGACATGTCAGTTTATTTTATCACCAATGAATGTAAGTGAAGAGCTACTACTGGTGTTCATAAAAGCTTGAGCATAACACACCTGAAATTACATCCCTCTTATCCACTGTTTACATCACATGGTACATGATATACTTTATCTAGCACAGGAGATAAAATATTAACAAGCCACTTCATCCACTTAAGAAGGAAATGGACTGAAGCTGGGAAGTGAATCAAACATGTTTGTCTCTTGAGACACCGCCATTTATTTGATCTTTATGGCATCTTGGCACAGTGTGCTCAGACTTCAGGGCATAGTTTGCCTTGGGTTTACGGAGTTCTAAGTGGTTCACAATTATATAATTTAAGTAACCCAATGTAACATTTAAACACAGGAGTTTTGAAAATAGGCCTCTGTACACAAATGTAGGTATTCTATGAAAAGTCATGGATGATATATGATCAGTGACTGTTAATAACTGTCATTTCTACATTTATGATGAATGTATTGTTTTTCTTTAATAAAAAGGTGTTTTTCATTCAAGATCAAGAGCAAACCCAATCAGAGTCGTAACTGATAAACTGTAAAATCTGATAAGTTATGCAAACTCACCAACTTAAGAGGGAAAAATTGCACTAGTTTGTTTATTTTAAGTGTGTGGTACCTAGGGATGATAATTCAATTAAATTTTATTTATATAGCGCCAAATCACAACAACAGTCGCCTGTATAATGTATATAAACATATAAAAGTAAAACAGCTCTATCCATCCACTTTCTTTCCCTTATTCAATTCAGAGTTGCAGGGGGGCTGGGGCCTATTCCAGCTGTCATTGGGTAAGAGGGGTACACCCTGAAGAGGTCACCAGTCTAACACAGAAAGACAAACCATTCACACTTATGGACAATTTTAAATTGCCAATTAACCTAACTTATGCATGTCTTCGGACTGTGGAAAGAAGCTGGAGTACCCAGAGAGAACCCATGCAAGCACAGAGAGAACATGCAAACTCCACACAAACAGCCCACAGCTAGATTTGAACCCAGGACCTTCTTCCTGCTCACACTGTATAGAGTAGGGACAGAGTGCTACTGAACTCAACTGAGGCTATAGTCAGGCAGTGGAAAGAATACTTCAAGGAAGCAGAGTCGGGGACGACGTCTTGCCCATCACTTTGGTTGAGGTCACTGAAGTAGTCAAAAAGCTCTCAGGTGGCCAGGTCCCTGGGGTGGATGAGATTCACCCTAAGTTCCTTAAGGCTCTAGATGTTGCAGGGCTGCCTTGGTTGATATTCCTCTGCAGCATTGTGTGGAAGGCGGGGACAGTGTCTTCTGGATTGGCAGTCTGGGGTGATGGTCCCCCTTTTCAAGAAGGGGGACTGGAGGTGTGCTCCAACTTTAAGAGGATCACACTCCTCACCCTTGGATCCAGGAGGAGCAATTTGGTATTTATACTGGTTGTGGAACACTGAACCAGCTCTTTATCCTCTCAAGGTTGTGTGAGGTGCGTGGGAGTTTGCCCACCCAGTCGACATGTGTTTTTGTGGATTTGGAGAAGGCATTCAGCTGCGTCCCTCAGCAGTAAGTCAGAGCTGGACTCCACCAGGACTGCCGTTTGTCACCGATTCTGTTCATAATTTTTCTGGACAGAGTTTCTAGGCACAACCAAGTGGCAGAGGGTTTCTGCTTTGGTAGCCTCAGGATCACGTCTCTGCTCTACGCAGAAGATGTGGTTCTTCTGGCCTCATCAGGTAGTGACCTCCAGTAGGGCGGTTTCTAATTCTAATTCAGTTTTAATTATATAGTGCCAATTCACAATAGCAGTTGCCTCAAGGCGCTTTATATTGTAGGGTAGAGACCCTACAATATTATTGATTCGAGTGAAGTCGAGTGTGAAGCGGCTGGGATGAGGATCAGCACTTCCAAGTCTGAGACCATGGTTCTCAGCCAGAAAAGGGTCTAGTGCTCACTCCGGGTAACTGACAAGTTGCTGCCCCAAGTGGAGGAGTTTAAGTATCTTGGGGTCTTGTTCAGGAGTTAGGGGAGAGTGGAGCGGGAGATTGACAGATGGATTGTTGCGGTGTATGCACTGATGCGGACACTGTACCAATCTGTTGTGGTAAAGAGAGAGTTGAAAGCAAAGCTGCCAATTTACTGGTTGATCTACCATATTTTCCTATCCTCACCTATGGCCATGAGTTCTGTGTAAGAATGAGATCATGGATACAAGCAGAGGAAATGAGATTCCTCAGAAGGGTGTTTGGGCTCTCCCTTAGAGATAGGGTGAGAAGCTTGGGCATTCAGGAGGGGCTCAGAGTAGAACCACTACTCCTCCACAAAAAGGAGCCAGTTGAGGTGGTTGGGCATCTGACTAGGACGCCTCCTGGATGGCTCCTGAGTGAGGTGTTTCCGGCATGTACTACCGGAAGGAGGCCCCGAGGCAGACTGGCTTGGCTGGCTTGGGGATACCTCAGTGTTGATGAGCTGGAAGAGGTGGCTTGGAGAGGGAGGTCTGGGTGTCTCTCCTTAGACTGCTGGCCGCACTAACCTAACATTGATAAGTGGATGGATGGATGGATGGATGGATGGATGGATGGTTTTTGCCAAATGTGGCACTGAGCATTATGGCCAAACATCACCACTTTGATCTCATCTGTTCAAAGGACATTGTTTTTGTCCTTGTCTTGTCTTGTTCTTGTCTTGTGGTTCGTTCAGATGCAACTTTGCAAAGCTAAGCCGTGCTGCCATGTTCTTTTTAGAGAGAAGGGGCTTTCTCCTGGCAACCCTTCTGAAAAGGTGATACTTGTTCATTCCTTTTCTAATTGTACTGTCATGAACTTTAACATTTAACATGCTAACTGAGACCTGTAGAGTTTGAGATGTAGTTCTTTGGTTTTCTGCAGTTTCTCTGAGCATTGTACAGTCTGACCTTGTGGTGAATTTGCTGGGATGTCCACTCTTGGAAAGAGTGTTTTCCACTTGAGAATAATCTTTCTCACTGTAGAATGATGGACTTTAAATTGTTTGGAAATGGCCTCATAACCCTTCCCAGATTGATGGGCAGCAACAGTTGCTCCTTTAAGATTATTGCTGACGTCTTTCCTCCTTGGCCTTGTGTTAACTCACACCTGAATGTTCCAGACCAAACTGCCAAAACTTCTGGTTTTATAGACATGCTCACACTTGCTGATGATCAATTGATCAAGTGCATTTGATTAGCAGTACTTGGCTGTTACTTACCCTCTTAATTCCTATGGAAGCAGTAAAGGTGTACTTAGTTTTTCACACACTACAAATAATGACACAGAGTAATATGTCGTATGTTGTTGTTCATCTGAGGCTGTATTTACCTAACGTTAAGACAGCTAAGGACCAGATGATTTTTTTTTATGACTGCATATGTAAAACCTTAGAATTGGAAAAGGGTGTACTTTTTTTTTTTTTACCATAACTATACATGGGCAAAATGTAAATAATATACCCGAGTATAAATTAATTGGATTTTCAGTCGTCTTCTGTTTGCACCTGATGTGCAACCTTCCTTCCCAGCCTTCCAAAGTACTGAATTTGTTTCCTAGACCATCAGGGACTGAAGGCTTGGTCCTTGGTCACATGGGTAGCTTATCAGGTATCAGAAAGCTTTAGCACATGATTTATTAGGAAATGGTAATAAGATGCAAGTTTATAGTAGTGACAACAGAATGAACATAAAAGGGCTCTAAATAGGACAAAATGTGTAATGAGAGTACTCAGCCTCTGTGGGGTGCCAGATCTGTAGCACCTTAGGGTACAAACTTTTGACAGCAGGCCCTAGCAGGAGCTCCAGTTGTTCCGCCTATGCATGCTTTCAAAGCCGCTGCACAGGCGTGTTACTGTTGGTCTGAGGATAGAGTATTTTTAAAGAGACTCTGGGGGGGGGGCGACTCTGCCCCTGAGATAAAATAAACTGTTAGGCTGATGGACTGGAAGGAGGAGGAGAAAGAAAACACTGGAATGAGAAATGTCTCACATTACAGACTGTTTCAACACAGGTGCTGAAAGGCATTTATACTTCTCAAACTAACTGTAGGTCCCCAAAAACATGTTGATGTAAGCTGCATCAGCAAGGCAACAGAGGACCAACCGCCCTGTCCCTGATCCACTCTTAGTTAAGTTTTGCAATAAACTGGAATAAAGACTACACATGCTAACAGAATGAGTCACCAGATAAATCATTTGCCAAAAATCAACAACGATAAATCGGTGACATGAGAAGCTCTTAAACAGTTTTCACAAGAAAGTGCAGTGACAGAAATGGCTGCTAAAATCACACTAATGACTGATTTCAAGCCACCTTACAAGCCATTTTTCACCATTCAGCAGCTGGACTAAATCTTCTTGTACCAGAACGTTCATATCTAGTTTATTAGGGATCTTATTTTTTCAATGAGTTTACATGATTTTTTCCCCCATTAAATATATTTAAATATCATATAAGAATAATAGAATGTGGCAAAATCAAAGGTGCTTTTAGAAAACCTCTCTGATAAGCAAATTATTTCAAATTTGTGTGCCAACATATAACAGTTCTTGAATAATATTTGCCAAAAGTTGATGAGAAGGCTTATGTCACTCTCATATGGGTTAAATGTTAGCTTACTGCCAGTAACTGATTTTCACAGTTTATCCTAAACACAGGAAAGAGGGAATTATCAAATTGACTTTCATATGATATATCTTTGGTACAGAGTGAACAACAATAACAATAAGTGAGTTTAAGAGCTTAAGAGGTGCTATTAGCAATTTTTTTTTCTTCTTACTAGAGTTTGGCAATTTTTTTTTCTCTCCATTTCCACTAGTTATGCTAAGCTAAGCTAACCAACAAGTTGTTATAGCTTTATATTATAGCTCACCTCTTTCCTGCTCTCTGTCAAATGTTTAGCTACTCCTCTGCCTCTTTTATTAATAATGATATTTGTAATAAATGTAGCCAGTTTGTAGCTTTGGAGGCCAGGCTCAATGAATTGGAGACTCGATTCTGCACCATTGAAAATCTGTAGCTAGCCAGGCTCCTGTAGCCGGTGCAGGCGAAGGTAGCTTAGCTCCAGCTAGCTCTCCCACAGCAGGCCCCAAGCATTTTATCTGAGTTAGTTCTCAGTTCAGATAAAATAATTATAGTGGGTGATTTTAACATTCATTTAGATGCCAAAAACGACAGCCTCAATACTGCATTTAATTTATTATTAGACTCAATTGGCTTCTCTCAAAATGTAAATGAGCCCACCCACCGCCTTAATCACACTCTGGATCTTGTCTTGACATATGGTATAGAGACTGAACATTTAACTATTTAAAATTTTTAACCTTTAGAGAAAAAATTATTCACAGCCGTCCCACAGACATAACTTTAAAAAATACAGATTCTTATTTAGACTCTTTCTCTCCGATTGATCTTTCTGAGTTAACTTCAATAATTATTTCCTCTAAACCATCAACGTGTCAAGGTTGATAATTTTGTTAATAGTCTTACATCAGTTCTGCATATGACGCTGGATACTGTGGCTCCTCTGAAAAAGAGAGCTTCAAATCAAAAGAGCTTGACCCCGTGGTATAATTCAGAAGTGCGTGCCTTAAAGTATATAACTCGTAAGCTGGAGAAGAATTGGCGTTGCACTCATTTAGAAGCTGCTCGTCTCGCCTGGAAAAATAGTTTGTTGCTGTATAAGAAAGCCCTTCGTAAAGCTAGGACATCTTACTATTCCTCACTGATTGAGGAAAACAAGAACAACCCCAGGTTTCTTTTCAGCACTGTAGCCAGGCTGACAAAGAGTCAGAGCTCTGTTGAGCCAAGTATTCCTTTAACTCTGACTAGTAATGACTTCATGAATTTCTTTACAAATAAAATTTTAACCATTAGAGAAAAAATTATTCACAGCCGTCCCACAGACGTATTGTTATCTACGGCA
>VUQI01056845.1:0-10454 GCA_015106735.1 Paratilapia polleni
CCAACCAGTGAGGATGGGGCTGGAAAGCCTAAGAAACTTGACAGTGTAGCACCAAGTAATGCAGTGGATTAGATCAGAACAAGAGTAGCAGAGCAGTAGCAGAATAGTGAAGTGTGTGAATAGATTGATTCAAAACATGAGACAAAAAAAAAACAAGCAATATGTTTAGTGAATGTGCCAGAAATTAATTACTGTAAGGACTATTCAGTTCTCGGAGTGGGTGTGGCTAGCAGGTAGAGTGGGTCATGTACTCATTGTAAGGTTAGTGGTTTGATCCCTGGCTACTCCAGTCTACATGCCAAAGTATCCTTGGGCAAGATACTGAAAGTGCTTGTGTGAATGGGTGAATGAGGCACTTTGTATGAAGCGCTTTGAGTGCTCAGGTCGAGTAGAAAAGCGCTATATAAGAACCTGTCCATTTACCATTCTCATGCTAGTTAGATGGTTTTCATGTTGGATATTTACATTTATATTAGGATCACTGTTTTAAAGTATCTGCATGTGATGGTTGTATCCACAACTGAAATAATTTGGTAAAATTCATTCACATTCCACACTCATAAATCAGATACAGAGTTAAGGTTTTACACTCCCACCTCATTCTCACATTTAAGTTAATTTTGCAGTCACTGAAGTTGTATGGCAAACAATTAGTTTAATTAATTTGGCTAATTTGTTTTAATATACATTATGACTCTACAATGTATTCTAAATAATGGCGTGTACATTTGGTTTATTTTGTTTTGTCATTGATTTGTATAAGTTGCATTAATTATTTTTTCTCTGTTTTTTTGAGTTACCTGTCTACTGCTCCAATCCTTCCTGGTTTGGGAAAAAAAGGAGGCTAAGGGTGGAGCTACTTTAAATGCAGAGGCCAACCAAATGGACTGAACCATCTGCTGTGACCGCATGAGGGAGAATGGAGTTTCTTTATATTAAATATTACTTCACTAGTATATAGGCTGAGAGGCTGTCTCTCATTTGGTTAGGTCAGTTTGTTGAGTTAAGATCTTGTTTTGTTAAGCATTATTTTTGAGCAGAGTTCTGTTTAGTTGACCTCTTTTATGGGTCTGCTTATTTCTTAAAATAGCCTGTTTTCATGATTATGTATTTTTGATATTATTTTTGTCTTTTTGGGGTATAATAAAAACCAACATTTTGAAAATATACCTGTGCCTGTACATCCTTTGGCTGCTTGGTCCCTTACACTGCAATTAGCTCAGGGTAATAGTCATTATATAGCAGCTGTCATAGTATTGTTAGTTAGAGATAGTGTATGAGGCTTTTTGCAAGTAAACATTAGGGGGTCTGGCCAGCTTCCTTGTGTTAACTTTCCCTATGAGTTGGGAAACAGACATGTTGCACATGTAAATGAACAGTAAATTTGCATACATAACTGAGAGTTATGTATCATTACTTGCGATGCTCAGTTGTTCACCATTATTTGAGGAGTTTTAAGAAGTTCAGGGCTGAGTATGTACTGTAACTGAGGTATAATGTAATGAATGAGTTGCAGTAAAGTTCTTCAAAGCTGCATTGTATTATCTCTCTCTCGCTCTCTACACACACACACACACACACACATATATATATATATATATATATATATATATATTTATTTATTTATTTATTATTATTATTTTTTTAGGTGGAATTTCTTTGTAACATCAAGGTTCCCGTATTGTTGTAGTGGGGCATTAATCAGGGGCACACCAGCCAGAGTTACATGGACCCCGCACTGGGATGGGAAGAGAGGCCTGCTGCTGTCTTTCCACTGATTTCGCTGTTCCTTCTTGTCATTTAGAAAAGAAATTCAGCCTTGCAACTTGTTCCTGTTTGTTGGCACAACACAGCCAACCAGTTGATATCTGCTACATCTGCTTCAATAATGTTGAGGTCCGGGCTCTGGGGAGGCCAATCCATGACTGATAGTGTTGAATTGCGTGTTTTTCTATCCAGGTATGCTTTTACTGCATTGGCAGTGTGTTTGGAATCATTGTCATGCTAAAAAATAAAGCTGTTGCCAATCACATGCTTTCCAGATGGTATTGCATGGTGGATTAAAATTTGACGGTACTTTTCTATGTTCATAATTCCATGAATTTTGACAAAATCTCCAGCACCACTGGCTGAAATGCAGCCCCAAACCATGATAGAGCCTCCACTGTGTTCTACAGGTGTTGTTGAAACAGGAGCTTTAGTGACTTCTCAAAATTGTCATGTGTGTCAGCTGATTGGGAAATCAAGTCAAGTGGTTCCTCAAGCTCCACTCCACCCATACCTGTAATGGTAGAGCAGTTTGGAAGACTTGTTATCAATTGTGTTAGTCTACTTCCTACTCAAAAGCTTGTCACCAGTATATGTCAGCTGTTTTCTGCAACATAATACCATGAGGCTATTCCATTACTCGTAAAGCCAAGATGGTAGTAAAAGAACTAAAATTCTGTTTTTCCTAGGACCAAACAGACCAAGGCACCAAACTTAGATCTAAAGTGTTTGATCAGGTGTTAAAGGTGTTGGCTGTGGTGCATCACATCTCTAGTGCTTATCACCCAGAAAACCAGGGATATTAGAGCACTTCCACCAAACCCTTCAGACTTATGTGGCATGCCTACTGTCTGAAACTGGTAAGGTATGGGATGAGGGTAGGACTGGGATTGCTATTCAACAAAGTTTTCAACCTGGAGACTCTGTGCTGGCTTCCATTTCTATGTCTGGTTCAGTGCTGCAAGCCAAATTTGCAGCTCTCTATTTAGCTATTTAGCTGAGACAAAACTTAGTGATACGGATTATGTTATTTGCAACCTGAATAGCAGATGTCAGGGACACGTTTTCTGTGTGAGCATGCTGGAGTCTTTTTGTGCTTGGTCTCATGAAATGGCTATACCAGCATCAGTTGAAGTGATGGTCATAGCTGCCTCCAACTCTCCCCAGAAAGAAGAATTATTCATACAGTATTCTCCAGTTATTTGTGCTCAATTGAATAACTTTCAAGTGTTGGCTGATTTGGAGAGTAATCTGTCTCACCACTCCATAAGAGTGACATCATTGGATTGAATGAAAATCATCATGATTTCAGTATAATGCTATGCTAATGGGCTGTTTGATTAGCAGTGAAAATAACAACTCAGACATACTGTGCAGAGAAAAAGGACACTGAGTTGAAAGTAAAAAGTCTGTGACAAAGTAGAACTTTCTATAGATGAGCTATCTTAGCTGTGTCCTTGTGTATCTGCCCTTCAGCGTGCCACACAGCTATCTGTCACACCCTGAGTGTGGCTCATTACACAGAGACTCCATCTGCCAGAACAACGGTTGCAGGGCAGACTGGCACTGAGTGTGACGCCTGACATGAGCCCCGTCTCCCTGTCCTCCCCCTGCACCACAGCCAAATAAATTTACAGAGTACAGAGGCACACAGAGAAGCAAAAACAGTGTTATGTAACAGGACAAACAGGATGAGAAGTCTTAAGAAATTTCTTTTTGCAGTCCCCTGAGAGGTGTTGCTGTAGCTCAGGTAGAGGGAATATGATACATAGTATAGTCAAGAAATCAAAGGTACACTGATCTATTCATATACTGAATGTAACATTTAATTTGAAACACACACACACAAATGTAAATGGACTGGTACTTATATAGCACTTTTCTACTCAGTTTTGTGTACTCAAAGTGCTTTATACTACAGGCCACATTCACCCAGTCACACATACCTATACTTAAGTGCTTACTAACACACAAACAAACAAACTCCAATGAATGCATTGGGAGCAATGTGGGGTTCAGTATCTTGCCCAAGGATACTTTGGCATGCAGACTAGGGGAGCCAGGGATTGAACCACTGACCTTCCGATTAGTAGATGACTCGCTCTACCTCCCGAGCCACAGCCACCCCCATAAATGTGAGTGTTTGCATCGATTTCTTTGAAGCAACAGTGGGAGAAGACCAAAACAGTGAAAGCATGACTGAAATCCATTCCAAAATTGTAATATTATACAAAACGCTACAGGTTTCCAAGGCAACATGAAGCAATTTGCATATGCATTGGCAATAAAGATTGGATTAAATTATGTTACAGTTCATAATTAGAAATAAGGTCAGTGTGCAAACCTTGTTGACGAGGACAAACCTGTGGACAAACTTTACATTGAAGAAAAGCTGTACCAACACTAGTAATAGTAAACATTTATGGCCTTGATACAGAATGACCCCTCCTTCTTTCATAGAATCCTTTCAACGTTAAATAATTGTTCAAATTCCAGGATTTGAAAGGTGATTTCAACATAGACCCAACAATAGACAGAAAAGGAGTAGCAAGCAGAAAGTGGCAAAAAAAGAAAAAAAAAACAATACATGAAGTGAGATGAGAAATACTTCTTCCATATTTGGGAAACTCTTTTGTTAATAATAATACTAATGTCTGGCAGACAGGCATCTGCCAGACATTAATATTATAGAGAATGATAGCATGTGGTATGAAAGATTTCCTATATCTGTCCTTGTGGCAGTGGAGCTGAATCAGTGTGTTAGAGAAGGAGCTCCACTGCCTGTCCAGTAAATGGTGCAGAGGGTGGTCAGGATTATCCATGATGGATAACAGTTTGTTCAGTGACCTCCTCTCCACCACAGCTTCAAAAGTGTCCAGTTTGTAGCCAGCTGCTGCAGTTTGCTGCTCCCCACCAGACCGTATTAATATCCTGTTCCAGGATAGACACATGTTGCATAGCCATCCTCTTCCTTCTGAAGTTGATCACCATCTCTCTGGTCTCATTCACATTCAGAAGCAGATGATTCCTCCCAGACCACTCCACAAAATCATCCACTACTGCTCTGTACCCCTCCTCCTACCCATCACTAATACATCCAACCACTACAGAATCATCAGAGTATTTCTGTAGGTGGTATGGCCCAGAGCTTTACTGAAAGTCTGAGGTGTACTAGGTGAACAGAAATGGAGACAGCACAGTCCCCTGTGGAGCTCCTGTACTGCACATCACCATATCAGAGAGAGCACTGCCTAGTCTCACAAACTGTGGCCTGTCTGTCAGGTAGTCAGTAATCCATATGAGATGGTGGATGTGTTCACTGACATTTCCTATAGCTTCTCTCTCAGTAACAACAGCTGAATCGTATTAAATGCACTTGAGAGGATGATACGCACTGTGCAGCTGTTACTGTCTTGATGGGAATAAGCTTTAGCTTGTAGATGATTGCATCATCCACTCCTATATTTGGTCTGCATGCAAACTGCAGAGGGTCCAGAGATGTTTTCACCTGCAGTGTTAGGTGGGCTAAGACTAGTCTCTCCAATACCTTCATCACATGTGATGTGAGGGCAACTGGTTGATAGTCATTAAGCTCCGATTTTGTCGACTTCTTTGGTACAGGAACCAGACAAGATATTTTCCATAACACCGCTATCTTCTGTTTCAGTGGAGGCTCTGTCATGGTTTGGGGCTGCATTTCGGCCAGTGGTGCTGGGGATCAGTCCCATCAGATTTTGATCGACCATGCAATACCATCGGGAAAGCGACTGACTGGCAACAGCTTCATTTTTGCATGACAATGATCCCAAACACAATGCCAATGCAGTAAAAGCATACCTGGATAGAAAAACACACAATGAAACACTATCAGTCATGGACTGGTCTCCCCAGAGCCCAGATCTTACCATTATTGAAGCAGCGTGGAATCATCCGACAGAGAATGGAACAAAAGGCAGCAAACAAGAACACTGGAGAACTATTCCTGAAGACTACTTAAAGAAATTACAATAAAGGTTGCCTAAGAGAGTTCAGGCTGTGTTGAAGAATAAAGGCGGTCATACCAAATATTGACTTTCAAGCTTGTTAGAATTCTACAAATTGTTTTTGCCTTACAGACTGTATTTCCATTTATGTTTGCACGTTTCGATAAATCTCTGCACCTATTTCCCATTTTCCTAGCAAAATATAAAGAAATGGGGGGTGGCTTGAGACTTTTGCACAGTACTGTATTAAATAAGGTCAGTTTAAAACAATGCAATCTTTAAACATCTATTTCAGTAGATGTCTCACAGCATCTAATAAAACCCTCTCCAGACTTCTCAACGCTAACCAGACAATACCCCTTCCCATTTCAAAATGGAAGAATGGCCTTTCTTAGACAACTACCATTGGACAAAATGGTAGGTTGGACAAAATTCGCACAGATACATTCTCAATATTCTTAAATAAAACCACAACAAACACTACAGTCAAAAAATGCACCAAATGGTTCTATCAGATACAAGCAACTGCTCACTCACATAACTTGAAATGAGCTCAACTGCTTATTCTTTTATTTATTCATATAATACATATTCAGCAGCATAGCAGACTGAACAGCCCACAACACAACTCACCATTAGCAAACAGGTACAATCTATAAGTCAATAAATGCCATTACTTTGTTGAACAGTAAGAGAATGCTGGGAGGCGCACCCACACTTTCTTAAATACATTACTAAATCACATTATATACAGTATACTTTGTGATAATAAATAATGTAGCGAGTATCAACTGATTGATACTCCACTGTCTTTAACTGGAGTTTGTGATGGTAGTCCTTGTTCTGGAGACTCAGTGAGCTGAGCATAGGAACATATGAATCAGTCTCAGTCTGCCACAGGTACTGGTTAGTGTGATGCTGTAGCTCACACAGAACAGAACAAGGACTGCCATAACCAGCTGTGAGTTTGAGTACATCGAACCACAGGATAACAGGACAGTTTCTTGGGACCGCGACAATAGTGACTGATCAGCCTATTAGTAGCAAAACACCATATGGGAAGGGCCAGTGCTTACGGATTAGCAGCAACTAAACTTTCAGAAGATGAGCTTTGTTATTATCCAGCTAGGGAATGGATCACATTGTTGTATAAGACAGATGAAATAAATATTAGTAATAAATAAATAAATAATAAATAAAAATTAATTGCAAAATGTGCTTGGTGGCCCATAAAATATCTGGGCAGCCCACTCAAGGAAAGGCTGTGCAGTAAATATCTTAAAATGTATGACAAGTGGCCAGTTATTCTGTGGTCAGTTATTTTGAAGATTTCTATAAATTAACCTTATTTTCAGTGGTCACTGGGACATGTATAGAATCACCAGTTAAGTCTTATAAAAAAAAAGAAAAACACTTAAAAATGTGCAGATTTTGCCCCAAAATACGGTTTTATAAAAGCTTCCCCTTGTCTGTCTTAGGTGTTGCATAATTCTCCCAGGGTGTGGCTTAAAACCACAGTATAATGGTGAGCTAAAGCTGAGAAGCTGGTTTTCTTTGTGACATCCAAATTATGTCAGTAGTGACTATAAGCAATGGTCTGTGGCCACCACCTACAAAACCATTCCCTTTTCGGGTCTTGTCTTGTTGCCTCTGCAGTGCATCTATTGTCACTTTCACTTGCACCAAAGCAGGTGAAATGGATTCGCAATGGTTTATGCTTCATAATTGGATGGCTTGATATCCCTGAAATTTAACTTACTTTGTGTTACACTGTGATGATCAAGTGTTCCCTTAATTTTCTGAGCAGTGTAGTTATGCTGCAGCACAATCACAGCAGCAGACAAAGCATTTTAGGAGACAGTTTGCATGTAGTAGTGTAAACTGTCTCCTCAGGTCCACGAAAGTGTGGAGACTTAATTTTAGCTGGATAAACAGCACAACACAAACAACCTTTTCTTATGTTCTTCTGTCTTTGCTCATCTTCCCAGCACTCTGTGGATGCTGTGAATGCTGGAGTGAATCCTGTTGGTGATACCTCCTACAACTCAAGCCACTGGGATCTGGGTAGTGCCTTCTTCTTTGCTGGAACTGTCATCACTACTATAGGTACCAAGATTAAGGCAGGATTTAATGGCTCAAACTGAACAGATTAATATAATTCAATGTAGGGAATGCATTGTGCATTGTATCACCTTTTTATTTATGAATATATGCCATACTTTATTATTAGCTGCTTCTCAAGCAAAAATAGATTTCCCCATACAGTGATTGTACAACTGCATGTAAACATCTGGAAAGCCGTGATCAGTGTAGGTATTTGTTTATTGCTGAAGTAAAAAGAAGTGAAAACAGCATACAGAAGTAATCCTCAAGGCCCAGAACACTTAAATAAGGTGGGATTGGGGTGGATGTAACCCTGCATAGACGTAAGGATAGATTCTATTCAGCAATGCCATGCCTGGCTGGAAATGCCATTCACTCAGTCAAGAATGTGAAAAGAGGCCTTTACAACAGGACATCATGAACACAAGTAACACATGCTGAAGTTTCTGGAGTAGCCCTGCAGGCCCCTGACATGGACTCTGAAAATGTGTGGGGAAATCGTGTGTGCGTAAGATGAAACATCTCAAAACTTGATCTGATTGTGATTTCAAAAGCATTTGAAAGATCTGGCAAAATGAGTTTATTAAACACTCAATTATACCACCTTCAGAAAGCCTTACCACAGTGCTCAACACTGTGGTTGTCAAAAAAAAAAATCAATTCCCAGATGCTAATGGATACTAAAAATTATTATTGGATTAGATACTCATTTGTAACAGTATTGATACCAACAGTGCCATATTTGCCTCCTCCAGCTGACATACAACTTCACACAGCAGTGCTGCAGACAGGCAGACACACAGCCCTCTGCTCACTAGCAGCTGAAGTAGCTGAAGTACACTTTGTGAGGAATTTCCTGTTTCAACAACACTGAAGTATTGAACAGTTATCATAAATGTTAGCTTGGCCGGCACACACCTTAATGTTAGCCACTTAACTATTAGCAGTTACCCAATAGCCACAAACCCAGCCAGGGAGTCACAAGCTAGTGTACTCCTAGTGCCAGTCCCAAGCCTGGATGATTGGGAGGGTTGCATCAGGAAGTGCATCCGGTATAAAATCTTTGCCAAATCACATCCATCCGCTGTGACAACCCCTGTGGAAATAAGAGAGCAGCTGAAAGTACATTATTCTGATAGCCATATTAGCTATCTGTTAAGTTATCATTAAGGTAGCAGCTAGCAGCTAGCGGCTATGGCTAATAATAAAATGATAATGTAACAGCTAGGCAGTATACACTATCATTTCTACCTGTCTGTAAAGTTATAATAGACGGTGTATATTTAAAAGGATACCACAAGTATGTGTGTCTAAAAGGTGTTATGTTTCTCTTAAAGTCCCAAACTGAAGCTGAGAAAAGTCTAACATCAACTAGACATTAAAAATATGGAACAAGGTCAGCAGAAGCACAGCAGTACCTCAGATAACCTAAAAATAGTGTTTTTTTGTTTGTTTGTTTGTTTGTTTGTCTCATCTTTATTTTTTTTAATGCCTCTTAATTTTTTTGTCTCTTAATTCTAGGATATGGTAACATTGCCCCAAGCACTGAAGGAGGGAAGATTTTCTGCATTCTGTATGCAATATTTGGCATCCCGCTGTTTGGATTCCTCCTGGCAGGTGTTGGGGACCAGCTAGGTACCATATTTGTCAAAAGCATTGCCAAAGTGGAGAAAATATTCCGGGTGAGTCATAGTGGTCCTGTTCTATTATGTACCACATAGCTTTTTGGAAATTATATAGTTATCAATTAGACATTTTTAATGTGGTGCCTTGGTTTAAAATAAAAAGTATATATACACCCAGTAATATTTAATAAAAATGAGACACACTGGGCAGAATTTGTTCAGATGTATAAAGGCTAGTTATTTACCTATGTTCAGTTTAAATACAAATCTGCTGCTCTTGAAGCCTGTATTAGGTTTTATTTGGGGTTATTTAAGGGGTCTGATTCTGCAGAGATGCACTGAGATCAGGTAATCCATTTACACATACATTTAGTGGCAAAAGCTGCTGCAAATCACCTTATACCACTACATGAATTACAATAATTTTTAAATCAGTGCCTTTGCATTTAGTGATGCAAATGTAACAATATTGAGCTGCATAGAGAAAGATACAGATAAACCTTGATATTTATGAAATAAGCATGCTCATTTTACGCAACAATGTGTCTGTTTGGGGGGGTTTAAAAAATAGTTCAACTTTACTGTTGTTAAGATACTACCATTTATACCATATATAAACATACAGCTCTGGAAAAAATTAAGAGACCACTCCAAAATTATCAGTTTTTCTGATTTTGCTATTTATAGGTATATGTTTGAGTCAAATGAACATTTTTGTTTTGTTCTATAAACTACTGACAACATAACTCCCAAATTCCAAATACAAATATTTTCATTTAGAGCATTTATTTGCAGAAAATGAAAAAATGGTCAAAATACCAAAAAAGCTCCAGTGTTTTCAGACCTCAAATAATGCAAAAAAAACCAAGTTCATATTCATTTTTAAACACCACATTACTAATGTTTTAACTTAGGAAGTGTTCAGAAATCAATATTTGGTGGAATAACCCTGATTTGCAATCACAGCTTTCATGCG
>VUQI01056847.1:0-13435 GCA_015106735.1 Paratilapia polleni
GAGAGAGATCCAGAGAGAAAGAGAGAGAGAGAGAGGGAGATTCAGAGAGAGAGAGAGAGAGAGATCCAGAGAGAGAGAGAGAGAGAGAGAAAGAGAGAGAGAGAGAGAGAGAGAAAGAGAGAGCTATGGGCACTTTAGATTAACCAATTAACCTAACATGCATGTTTTTGGCATGTGGGAGGACCCACACAGACAGTGAGAACATGCAAACTCCACACAGAAAAGCTCCAGCTGGCCAGAAGGTTTAAACCAGGAACCTTCTTCCTGTGAGGCTACACACTGCACCACCATGCTGCCCTTACATAAAAGATAGTTTATAAATAAAAATAAAACTAACAAACAACAAAGGGGGCTGAAGAGCTGAGGAGCTCATCTGGGGCTGCTTTTATAACCTTTGTGAGCCAATTACCATCGAGAGAAGCGCAGAACCACCTTCAAGATAGTGGGAGAGGCTTGTTACATTTCAGCCTCCCCAACCCAGTGTAGGGGAGTAAATAAGTTCTTGCTCACATGCATTGATGCTACGTGCACACATACACGGGAATTTTTTTAAACGGGAATTTTTCCAAGTTTGCTTTGAAAAATGTGCAAAAATGCAAAAAACGATCTGAAGCTTTGTCAAGAGCATGCCAAAACAACAAGTGGTGATATAATCCAAACCATAAAGAAATGTTGGCCAATCAAAAGCCCAATAACACAGGGCACATTTTAAAGTAAAAAAAGTAGATAAAGGCGTACGCCTTTGACACTGCGAGACAAAATCTCAGTTTTCCTCATCCACATGTCAACACTTAAATGGAGTTTCAGAAATTCTTCACCCTGACAGGAGTTTTTCAAAAGCTCCTTTTTCAGTTATCCAAAATGCCGTTTACATGTGGACAAAAGGCCAAAATGCACAGAAAAAGCTACGTTTACCAAAAATACCCGAGTACGTGTGGACGTAGCCTAAATGGTGCTGGACATCATGGAGTTTTTTTAATCATAGGCTGTAGATTTACTATTCCCTTTCACTAAAACTAAAGACTCCAATCTGGCATTAACAGATAGAGACTACAAGTAGACTAACCTGTGCTGACAGTGGTCTGTATACTTTTGCTGAAATCATGTTATAAATTAGCATTATTTCAGCTTCTACACACCTTATTCTGTAGTCAGTTTAGGTTTTAATCAAGTAATCGTAATGTGTTCTGCACTGTACATATCTTAACACATAGGCGGAAAAAAGTTGCACGACTAATTTTAATTTATCATTATGCACCTTGGGAACTTAATTTCCTTCTCATTAAGAAACAGTTTTTACTTCTGCAGTTTATGGTGTATCTTGTTTGTGTTTTTTGAGGCTAAATGTGAGCACTGACGGCTGCTGCTGTTCTCTTCTGTGTGTGTTTTGCTGCAGAGAGAATGGAGGCCTGCGCTGCCGGCTGCTCGTTGCTCTTCAGTACATTAAAGCCCTTTTGCTGTCCATTAGTGCACCTCTGTCACGTTTAAGAGCTGGAGGTGGGAGTTGCGCATTAACTGAAAGCTAAAACGAATGATATAGATGTGCAGAATTTAACCCCTGACCTGTGCTGGGGCGCCCACGCTGCCCAGCAGAGCCGCTGCCCTCCACTAACACTAGGGGAGGAACACGGAGTAATCAAAACAAATGAGTCAGTAAGCGGAGAGGAAACCGGCGCCGTGAGCAGATTTCTAATGACGACTAATATTAGCATAACCTAATATGCTTGTTGATCAAGGGTAAACTTTTGGGGGAGGACATGTTAGGTAAAGAATAAACAAAAGCAGCTGCTGCCAAGGCTCCAGCAGCCTTCAGAGGGAGGAGGAAGACGCCGAGGCCATTCCTAATGTGGGCTGAGCCTGCTGCATGGATATGAGGCAATCTGTCGGCTTCATACACGCTTATCAACTTCGGTTTTATTTCAGCAGAGTTCTCAGAGGCTCCAATTAAATTCATGTGGAAAGGGAGCAGTTTGAACAATTGCATTAATATATTTATTTTTTCCTTTTACCATAAAAACATTTCTTTTGTTTCGTTTCTCCTTTCTGTTTTGCTAATTGCACAAACCTCCTCTGTGCTTTAGTTACAAGGCCGCAGCTGCAGACCTGCCGTGCTTGTCCCGTAAATATTATATGAAGACTTAAGTAACAATTGTTGTTCTTTTCCCCATCAACTATTCATGCTCACTAAGTTAGGTGCACCACGGGAGACGAGTGTGGGAGGAACCCTCGCTGGAAACCTGTTTGCAATGCATTTTGGGGAAAGTAAAATCCCTGCAAAAATAAAGAGTTCATTTTAACAAGTTAATTCTGCCTCATATTCAGCCTTCAAAACAGATTCTTCATAGCAGCGGCGAACCCCCCAGTGGCTTCAGCTTTACAAATTCAAGCTGTGCAGCCAAGCTTTGTTCAAACCCACAGTACTTTATTCAAAATGTACTGAAGATCCCAAAGTTTCCAAAGATAGCAAATCTGTCGGGCTGAATTTCAAGGAAACATGTTTAAAATTATGTGGAAGACACCTAAACTATGTCAACTCCATGGCGTGGTGAAAAATGTGGGCATGAGTTTTAAGTAGTGCAGACATTAAACAGCTGCTCTACTGCGAAGAGCTGTAACATCATGCACATTATATAATAAGGCTCTCAAACAAGATGGATACAGGGATTTAAACTGAAACTTTTCACCAAATTTCTGCAAAAGAAAAGAGCCCAGAGAGGGAAAGAAGTGTGGACACAGGTGAACACATACTTGGTGCACCAAGTATACAGACTACATTATCAGCTCGATAACAGCCAGACAAAGACGCAGGGCATCAGTACAGAAAATGGGCATCAGGCACACAACCAGGGATTTTTTTCCTATGTCCAGTGCTGTATCTTGGACACTTCATGACATCATTGCAAAAAGACTCACCTTGTATGACAACAGAAGGATGAACTTGAAACCTCAAGCTGAGCAATATCACCTGGATGTGATGAGCAAGGGGCAGATCTGAGAAACTGAGGGTAAATGCATGCTCTTATGGTTGTAACCTGTCAATCACACAGTAAAACATTTAGAAAACATAGAACAAATATTAAAGAAGACTTGAAACAGGAACGTTTTTAGGATCATAGATCAAAAGAGCAAAAAGGTTGTTTTCCTGTACATGTCTATACGGCTGGGCGTCTTTTTATTAGTCACCCTCTGCTGGCTATTAGAAAAAAGAAAGCAAACTCATTGCACTTACACATTGGCTTCACTACTGTATCTTTTATACACAATCTATGTTCCACACACAAGAAAAACAGCTAAACTTTGTGCGACATATGGTTTACTTCACAGTTATTTTCATTCTTTTTTTTAAAAAAGAAAAGAAACACAAACACACACAAGACAGCCTGTCTCCTTCTCACCACTTTATTCGCCATCATTTGGACGGAAAGACGGACAGCTTTCACTGGTCAGGTCCCATGTTTAGTCTGTCATGCTTATTAGCCAGGTTAGAGTTTTGAATCAAATCTGATGCACTGAGCATTTTATCCAGATTTTTGTTTAGCGTCATCTTGGCATGTTTCCTGATTGGGTCTGCCAGTACACTTAGATAATTTTAGCTACTAGTGTCTTTGTGTTAGAAACAGCACAGTAGATCCCACATTTTTCTAAATTTGTGGATAGGAGCTTGGATAAGCATCGTCAGGCGTGGCAGAATGCCACAACTCTCACACTCTAATCCCCCCAAAAAGAACAGATGACATTATGTCATAGTAGTGGTGTAAATACATGAACACAATTATTTTTTAAAAAAACAAACAAAAAAAAAAAACATAAGAATAAATGCATTCACTACAGTGGTGGTCACTAAAGTGTATAGGGCCCTTTGTAGACCCTTAATGTATGTAAGAACGGGACTTATGCAGCTCAAAATCAGCAAAATGGGTCCCCTTAAGTACACATATTTGTATCTCTGGACTCTACAAGAGTAGCTGTGAATGATTCGCAGTGTACAATAATCCTTATTTGTCCTATTCTGGGCCTTGATGCAGCCCCTCAGTTCATTCTCTGTCTGAAACAAGCTGTTTTAGCTCCTCCCCCTTTAAGCCAACTTTCATCTGATTGGCTGTCCTTCACAAACAGAAAGCTTGCACAGCATGGAGGCAGAATTTCTGTGCTCCCAGTCAGAGCTGCGTGCCTCAGATGACCATATAAGGACATCTCCTCTCTATGACATCATAAAGATACAAGTGTAGAAAAAAACTGTCTAAAAATTGCAAAAACTGAGCTTTTGGCCTATTTGTACATACACTGAGCTCATTATTAAAAAAAAAAAAAACTTGTGAGGTTCTTATTGTATTAGGATACAACAAGAAACTGCATACTTGGCTAAGATGTGTTTCATTCTTCCTTTTCTCTTTATTATTATTGCAGCGTTAACAGTGTAAACACAAAGACCCAAAGCAGAGGCAACATTAGTCTCTTGCAGTGTAACACACATACTCATACACAAGAAAATACCAACCCCCCAAATCTCACTGAACCACAGTGGAGCCTCGGAGAGTCTAATAAGTCAAACTGCAGGCTGAGCAGGCAGCGCATGAATACCAAATGCAGTCTAATTGATTACCTAATTTATGCAACAACCAGTATTTTTTTAATTATAGTTATTTATTGCCCAAATGTTTACGGGGCTCGGCTGATTCATGGGCAGCACGTCGAGCCATGGGTCAGACTCAGTGGACCCTGTTTATAAAGCTGACAGCAAAATTATCACAACTCCACTTCATCATCGCTGCAGCTAAAGCTGGAAACTAAAAACCAGCTCGTAGGCTCAGGAAGGAGCAGAGCATCATCCAGGATCTGAATGTAATTATCACTAAATCACATAACATTTGCTCTTATGTAATATCTTCAGTATTATCAGCAGTGAGAGCTCCTTAACTCCTTAACAGACACATTCTTTCCATGAATGCTGTGCATTTTCCAAAGAATACAACTCTGTTAAAAGTGTTTTTGGCTCAATCTAATTTTAGTTAACTCTGAATATCTACCTGTAGAGGTTTAAAACCTGCTGCAGATGGCTGATGCAGCAGAGTGAATCTGGCTCGGTTTATTTTTATCACAGTGACCTTATCACTGTGGTAATCCAGCTGAAGTGTGAATCATTTTGAAAAGCTTCAGCACCCACTGATAGGTACAAAGATGACAAAATGATTCTGTAAAATCTTCCTGTCCTGAAAATATTTTTGCAGCTTTTCTAGGTTTCTCTAAAGCTGAGCCTAAAACAGAATGGCCTTTGTTGAAGTCAATGAGGTCATTTAATTGCCACGGCCAGATAACCGAGTTGGACCATCTCCAAAACGGCAAATGCTTCTGTGGTGAGTAACTGATGACAGTGGTCCAAGGAGGGACAAATCATGAACCAGCGACAGAGTGTGGGGGAGATGTTCTGGCACAAGCCTGATACAAGACAACTCACAACCTGTAACACTTAAAGGATCTTCTAACGTCTTTATGCCTGATTCCGCAAGGTCGTGCCTGTGTGTCAGCATCATTTTGGTGTCACACATCAAACAATGGCAATAACAAAGGCCAGGATTCAAACCCACAACTACACATCTATCAGTCTTCCAATCAATCAGTCAGTCTTGGTGCCAAATAAACCACTGACATTTTGGATCCCAAAATAAGACCTACCTGAAATTTGGCTTCTGGTTTTTCTGAAATGCAAGAACCAGCTCCCGCTGCTTACCGAGGAAATTTAACAAAATACAGTGGACTTCTGAGAATTCTCTTCTGGGTTTAGTTTTGTGACAGTGGAGCTTTTGAATGCACCAAAGAAAATATAACATGAAACCCAAGTAAGAAGGGTTGCATGGGGAAGCTGGTTTTCAATAAAGCAGCAAATGAATGAAATTATTGTAACTGTTATGCATCAATATGTTTAACAGTTTGTTTTGCATGCATTTACAAATGTATTTGTATGTGTTTAGGTGTCATGGTCACAGGTTGTGAAGTGAGGACTCAAATGCAGACTTGTGTAACAGACTAAATGAACTGAAAAAAACACCTTTAATAAGCTGGTGAAAAGTCTAAACAAAACAACAAATTCCACATAAAATCCAAAAGGCAAATAGAATCCAAGAGCTTCAAAACAGAGCACACAGGCAGGATAACAGGCACTAAGACAAAGGACAAGGAGAGACAGGACTATTTATACACACTGAGGATAATCAGGGTAGGTGGAAACAGAAGGGAAGCTAAACAGCTGAACACAATCAAGGAAAACAGCAGACAGGAAGTAAAACTAGAGACAAGACAAGGGAGACAATGACTAACAATGTAAAACAGGAAGTAACAAAAGTACTAACAAAAACACAGAGGAAAGAACTCTGAACACAAAACAGGAACACTGGAGGTTAGAAAAGTCAAACACCATGAAACAAATAATGACTAACTGACAGTCTACAAATTATAATAGAAAAAACACACTAGAATCAACCAAACCCCAAGACAAAAGCCACAGACCATGACAACAACAGGTTGGGATCTGTACACTTGTGCTATACAAATAATAGCAATTATTCATTATTAATTATCCCAACAACAAGTTCTGGTGTTCTAGTGTCTCTTCCCAACTGAGCATGTCCAGAAAACTTCCAAGGGAAGGTGCCCTGGAGCCATCTGCCACAAACCTCACCCGACTAGTAAAAATTAAAGCTTTTTCTGTCAGGTCAGCTCTCTTGGTACAACACCCGCATAACTGCACCGGTCTGCCTGCCCGGCGCACATGCTATTTTACCATCACTCACGAACAAGATCCCTAAACTCCTTCACTTGGAGCTGCAACTCTCCCTCAACCCAAAGGGGGCAGTCCACCATTTACTGGCAGAGGACCATGGCTTCAGACTTGGATGTGCTGACTCTGATTTCAGCTGACTGACCCCTGTGTGCAAACCACTGCAGTGTGTGCTAAAGGTCACAATCTTATGAAACCAACACAACCAATTTTTTTTAAAAAGTCTAAAAGAGCCTAAGGTTCCCACCTGGACACCCTCCTCATCCTTGCAAACTAAATTGTAAACAGGATCTGTGCAATTATTTTTTGATAGACCCAGAGACCCAAGTTCAAATCATACACATCACACATTTTCACACTTCATTAGTATTATTTTTTAAATATGTTATTAAGTAAAAAAATACATAATTTGGTTGCGTTTAGCCATTAAAACTAGGGTTAGGATATAAAAACTACTTGGTTAATTATAGACACTTTTAAAGCTCTTCTTTTTCTCGGGTTTCTTGGCTGCCATGGTGACGCGTCCCCGTTTTGTCTGGACAAAATAAGTGCTGCAGACATGGAATATACTCCGTTTTTCTTACAAAGTCATGCTGATTGTCATGAAAAAAATGTGACAGTTTGTGTCCATATACCAGCCTGACACAGTTTTGTAACTTACAACTAAACAACTAGAAATCTGTTACAAATAAACAAATCTTCTTGCTTTTAGTTTAATACACAGCTACAATCTATATGTGTCTTTTAAGAAGAAACAATTAAGGCTGCTGCAACAAACCTAAAAAAGGCACTGAGTGAAAATAAGGAAGGGTTTTAACAGTGTTCAGTTACAACAGTTGTTTTCTTTGTTGACAGACTCGGACACAGAAACAAGCAGTGACGTGTGGCCTCGGAGGTGGGGGATGTTTACTTCAGCCAAACTGACTAGCGGGGGAGCTGGGTAATAGCTGCCTGGTGTCACAGCATGCTGCCAAATGCTGTAAATGCAGAACTCTTGTACCAGCCTTAAACATGGAGCAATGCAGGCGAGTGACAGCGAGGCGCTGGATGAGCTTGAGATTGACTCGACATGACAGGAAGTTATCTAAATCCCGCCAGGACTCGTGGATAATGTGATGGATTTCTTAAAGGCGCAATAAATGAAAACTAAAAAAAGATGTCACTGCACCGCTGCCATTGTTCAGTTTTAAGAAAAACCTCAAGGAGATGAAGACCTGCTGACTCTGGTGACCTCTGACCTCCTACTGAGAAACAAAAACTGATTTGGAGTTCAGCTAAAGCTGCCACTTTCAATTTGAAGCCTCCTTTCTCTTTCCCTCTGCCTTCCCAGAATGCCATTCTGCATGTTGATGCAGCTGCCGGCGCTGAGGCCTGCGTACCAGCTTGTACCAGCTTGTCCGTCTATCTGTCCTTTTTTTCCTTTCTGTCTGTCTGTAGCTGTTTTTATATGAGCAGCTGCAGCTGATCAGAGCTGACAGACAGCTTGGCTGAATGAACAGCTTTTAGTATCCAGGCCTTTGATTAAATTCAAAATCGCGAAACTAACTGAGCACATTTAAAGTCTAACTAAAATAACAAAAGGCATCCCTTTTTAAGTCAAAGTGATTTTACAATAGTCAACTTGCAATCTTGTTGCCTTTGAAATGGCTGCCTCGAAGACAGGGACCAGATCTGCGACCACTCGCAGTCAGTTGTTGTCTTCAAAGCGACTTTGGTGTGTCAAGATGGTGATAAAACAGCAATAAGATGGAGTCAGTCTGCTATCAGTTTCTGATTGAATGGGGTCAAGTTGGAAATTACATGCAAGCTGCTTGTAATACGGCAGTTAACTGTGATAAATTGGCAAAAATTGCAAATCTGTTGCCACCTGTTGCTGTCTATATATACAGAAATTTAAATTTACTACTTATATTAAGCCAGAACCTCATAGATCTGAAACAGAAATTCAGAAATTCCTCCACAAATACTGATGTACTTGCTGCAGGATGGCTATTTAATTGCAAACTGTCATAGGTGCTCAGTAACATTGCTTTTATATAGTAATATAACCAAAATACAACCAGTTGGCAACTAGTTGAGTCGAGTCCCCTATTGCAACTCGCAGATGAGTTGTGCTCATTGTCACCGACTGATTCAGACTGATTGCAACATGTTGGCAATCTGTCTGAGTTTATAAATTATACAGCAGTGATTTGCAAACCTTCACCAATCTGTCTGAGAGTGATTGCAGTCAGTCCAAGACAGACTACAACTCTTTGGAGACAGGTTGCCTCCCAGCAGGCAACCTGTGTAATTGCCTTACGATCAAAAGTGGTCAACCAAAGGCTGAGGGTGTTGCACGCTGGGCAATCACCAATTTTTCATGGTCGCAAGGAGGTTATTTTTACTCTAGTGTGACTGAAGCTTTATGTATACATGGTTCTCTCCGTCGCAACATACACAAACATGCAGTACATGCAATAATGCAAAATAACAACTGTCTCATCTCATCAAAATGCGAGCAACAGCATGCTGACTGCTGTTCACTTGAATGATGTCAGTCACATTAATGGTTTAATGCTGGTTACACAGAGAAGGCCAAAGATTAAGATGAGATTATTGGGTAATATATTTGATGTATATTAAAAGACAGGACAAAAAGGCACCATGGGACAGAAATGGTTTGTTTTATAGTTATGTGCCTTTAAACAGATTATTAGGGCTGCATGGTTGATGATTAGTACAGCTTAAAGTAAAAGCCAGAGCTGGTCAGTCGCTACAATCGAGGATCACAAACTGATACAAGGTGAAATCTCTTTGTGGTACCAACCTGTGGACGATCAGAAAATGCTGCAAACAACATGTTTGCTATAAAGATAAAATATTTTTTTACCAAAAGAAATCAGTTTGCAACACTAACATAAAACAAAGTGTAAAAAGCCTCAAGGCGCTTTATATTTTAGGGTAAAGACCCTACAATATTAGACAGAAAACCCCAACAATCAGACGACCCCCTGTGAGCAAGCACTTGGCAACAGTGGGAAGGAAAAACTCCCTTTTAACAGGAAGAAACCTCCGGCAGAACCAGGCTCAGGGAGGGGCAGCCATCTGCCGCAACCAGTTGGGGGTGAGGGGAAACAGAAGAGAGCAGAGGGAGACAGGACAAAAGACACACTATGGGAGAGAGACAGGGTTAATAATAGCTAATGATTAAATGTAAGTGGTGTATAAACACTTTCAGTAATTTGCGCTTTCTCATCAATCATATGTTTGTATTCAGTTGTCAAACAATCAGATCAGACTTCTCCTCTTACCTACTTTCAGTTTGTGATTAGTGCAGCCTTACATCTGCTGATCGCCGTCTTTCGGGCTGGCACAGAGTTCAGACCTGGATAACCACCTCATTCAAAGAAACTCCATGAAGCGCTGAACGAGTCGTGCCATCTTTTACTTTTGATCACTGGGCGCTGAATACTGACGTGTGTGCGCTCTCTTTTGCCAGTTTGACTGTGAACCAACACGATTCCATTTCAAATAAAACCCACCAGAGAGGAGAACTGGAGACGACTCAAAAAAGGAGGAAATAAAATGATAAATTGCGTTCTGGGCAGGTTCCTGTTGGCGGAGGGATCTGGCCTACATCTCCCCGCATCAGCATCGGAAAATAGGTAGTTGGAGTAATTCAGGTGATCTGACACATTTGATGAATGAAGAGACAATAATAATAAAACAAAAAAAAGCTGGAGGTGTGTGTGCCAGCCTCAGTTTGCCTTCTGTTGTCCTCAGAGGACTAAGCGACACCAATTAACTCCCAAACAGTTGTAATCAGGGGACCTGTAAGATACCACACAAATTAAATTAAACCGTCCCTAACCATATGCCAATACGTGTCGTCTTCAAAGCCTGTTTTCAATACAGCGAGAGCCTGTGACTCAGTGGCTCGATGCGATGAAACAAAAAAAACAGATAAATAACTCAATTACAAGCACACAAGAAAAAGTAAAAAATAATCTTAGAATCCTGCCTCAGGGAGTTCAATTTTAAACTTAAAACACTAGATTGCTACCAGCTCCTGAACTGATTGACAGGTTGTTTAATGCAGAGGGATGTCAAATTGAATTCTGCTTTAGGCTCCAGAAAGTCTCAGTGTGGCCCGGTGGAGAAATAAATTAGCGAAATAAAAGAGAGGAATCATCCTGTTCCTGATTGCTCTGGTTTATCTTTGCGTGAGAGCCACACTGATGACAGGAAGAGTCAGAGGGCAATGAAGAAAATGTACCTGACAAACAATGACCCTGGAAGCAGGATGATGTCACTCTGGCAGCCCACCTGCCACGAGGCCAAACAGCACAGCCTCTCCGATCAAAGCTGAAGCCGATGACCTTAATTGTGTCCACCTCCTCTCTGTACTGCCTGGACTCTTATATGCCTGCGAGAAGGGAGAGAGTAAATATGTTTTGTGCATGAAGCAGATGAGGTCATGTCAGATCATGTCACGACTTGACAGCGTTTTCTTCACCTCTGAGCTGTATTCTACTATCTAGTCCAAGTCATTTGGGAGGATCTGTCTGTGGAGAGCTGGGACTTTTCACACCTCCTTCCAATTTTTGTGACAAATTGCTGTGAGTATTGTAGGCGTTCAAACCTTTTCTCACTGCAGAGAGTTTTTGTATTGAAAAAAAGGGATTAAATACCACTTAAGGACAAATTTGTTTTTCAAAATCCATACAGACAGATTTACACAAGAAAAATATATACTGTATGTTATGTTACATATTGAATATAAAACATATGAGGAAGGATATACCACAGCTTCAGACTCAGTAGATACTCCAGGGGATTCCTGGAGTGGAGACAGAACGGAGGGTGAGAACAAAGCAAAACAGTCATTCATTCCACCGATTCCTGCACTTCTATACTTTGACATCTTTCAGTCTTTTTTTAACCAACAACTTCAAAATGCTGCACAAGTGTCAAACACACACATTACTCTCATCCTCAGCTCCCTACATTAGCTTCATGTGAGCTGTTTAGCTGATGTTTATTTACCGAGTGTTAAATGGTGTTGTTGCTCCGGTGACCGGAGTTAAAGGTATGCTGTCGACTCAGATAATTCAGAGTTTATCCAAGAGGTGACAGGTTTTCAAGATAAGCAACATGTCATAAAAATGCCTTACAGCTACAGTTAAAGCATAAAAGGTGAATCAAATATAGTACTGTGCAAAAGTCTTGAGCCACCCCTCATTTCTTTAGAATTTGCTTCCAAAATATGTTGTAATTTGTAAAGTGGTCTTGAGCAATAGTTCTCCAGGCTTTCTGAAGGTCTTTCCTGTTTTTCTTTGGACATTGGCTGCTTTTTCACTCATTTTCCGTCCAGTCCTTGTACCTGACCATTTTCAGAGGAATGTTTTGTTTGTTGAGCCACTGAGCACTGACCTCTGAATCATTCAAGCATAAAAAAGGCTCCTAACTCAAGGGATGAACCAATGTTGTGTGTACACGTAATACAACTTAGCAAAGAACCAATTTTAAATTGTATCTTTAGACACTTTGTTACTAGCAACCTGTTCCAAAAACACATCATTTGTTCACATTTCTTTAATTGAGTCTACAAAAAAAATGCCAAAGATAACACAGTTTGACATAAACTGGGCATAAAATAATATTTTTGCATCAACAAGGTGATTTCCGTATTTCAGCATGATGTGCAGCGTGTCCTTAAAAAATGTGAGGAAACTGAACAAGTGGAGGACAAAAGAAGAAGTGTCAGGCCTAAAAAACTATCAACAGCAGATGATCAGTATCTGAAAGTCATGTCCTTAAGAAATGAGAAAAATCCTCCAAAGACCTGACACAGGAAACTGAGAGATGCATCTGGAACTTCAGTTGATCCATCTACTGTTCACTGAAGCCTCATCAGAAATGGTCTCAGTGAAAGGGTGGCTGTCAAGAAGCTATTCTTAAGGCAGGGAAACAGGGAGAAAAGGCTGAGGTATGCCACATTACACCAACAACGGGCTGAAAATCAGTGGCAGCGGGTCTTATGGAGAGAAGAAACAGTTTTTGCCTTATACTGTATTTCCATTTATGTTTGCACATGTTTCAATAAACCATTGCACCTATTTCCCATTTTACCAGGAGGGGTGGCTCAAGACTTTTGCACAGTACTGTATAAACAGGTTCTCTATACTAAAAACAGGGTCAGCACAGGTGTCTGCCAAGCCAGGACATATCGAGAACGGACAGTCCACTCCAATTTTCTCTGGTCCCCTCCCTATTCGGACCAGGAGTGACATGTTTAGCCGCATGTTCTCTCTGAATTGCTGGCTGTCTGAGTGGTGTCCAGAAAACAAGGTGGGCTTCATAGATAATTGGGAAACTTTCTGGGGAAAACCTGGTCTTATTAGGAGAGACGGCATCCATCCCACTTTGGATGGAGCAGCTCTCATTTCTAGAAATATGGCAGAATTTATTAAACCCCCCAAAATGTGACTATCCAGAGTTGGGACCAGGAAGCAGAGTTGCAGTCTTACACGCCTCTCTGCAGCTTCTCTCCTCATGCCACCCCCCCAAAACCCCATCCCTGTAGAGACTGTGTCTGTTCCCAGACCACCAAGAAAGAACAGTATAACATCCTCAACTGCACCAAAGAGTAAAACAGTTAAATGTGGATTATTAAAC
>VUQI01056848.1:0-15684 GCA_015106735.1 Paratilapia polleni
GCCAGCAATTCAGAGAGAACATGCGGCTAAACATGTCACTCCTGGTCCGATTAGGGAGGGGGCCAGAGAAAACTACAGAGTCCGACATTGTTTTGGCAAAATGACACACCGACTCAATATTAATTTTAGTGACCCCCGATTGGCGTAACCGGGTGTCATTACTGCCGATGTGAATTACAATCTTACCAAATCTACTTTTATCCTTAGCCAGCAGTTTTAAATTTCCTTCAATGTCGCCTGCTCTGGCCCCTGGAATACAATCAACTAGGGTTGCTGGAGTCTCTAGCTTCACGTTTCTGAGAATAGAGTCGCCAATAACCAGAGTTTTTTCCTCAGCGGGTGTTTATGTCTGTTAAACAGCAGGTGAATGGATGTTCCTTACAAACTGGCCCGGATACATATACAGTCCCTATTAGTTTTAGTTCAAAGTTCATTGTTGGGTTTTTAAACCTTTCTGCAGGATTGTTGGTAGTAAGAAAAATATCAGATACTTCAAGTGGGCAGATATTCTTAGTCAGTACTACTTAGCAACATGAAAATAAGAAATGGATGCTGCTGTAATGTGCATAAGTGTGACCGATACGTGCATGGGTGCATACATGAGCGTGCAATTCAAGTATAAATCAGCACTGCTGACAGGGGCACTAGAGTGATGTTAACACAAGATTGTTCATACCAGCATAATGTAGAATACTGATAGCCTCCGACTGTCTGTGGACACTTTGTCCAAGTATCTGGTTAGATGTGATATAAGACAGAGTGTGGACACTCTGTCTTATATGATGGAGGAGCAGTGACGGTCAGTGTAATTAGAGGAATGTGCATTAAAACAGATAGCTGTCCACATTAATTAATCTATCATGGATGTCATACATTGAGCATGTTTCCTCTCTCTGAAAAGTCCATCTACATATTGCATTGTGGATCCTTGACTGTTCTGGACATTGCAGGTGTTTATTTCCCTGTCACAGCCCACGGCCTGTTTTGTCCCTTTTCTCCGATTGTCTCCTGTTTCTGTTTCTGTCCCCGAGTCACTCTCAGTTTGCATCCCCACTCTGCCCCCACCTACCCCACCCCCACCCTCCCTGAGCGTGGCTGGCTGCAGGGGTTGGCCTCTCTCTCGCTGTGCCACGTATGTAACCTAAACTGTGGAACAGCCAAGCAGGGCTGGGCCACGAGAAAAGCTTTCCACAAGATCAGCCTGAGTCTCTGAAGTCTCCCTGGACCTTGTTCAGTGAGGAATGAAATGGGGCTGCACATTCTCATTTTCCTCTCTATACCGCTTCATTTCAGCCAGTGTTGTCCATTTCTGCAGCTACCTCATATAACTGTAGCATTCCCTTACCGTTTTATTCCCCTTTTATCTCCTCTTCTCATACTCCTTTTTCCTTCTCCATATGTGTCCCTGTCTGCAGCTCTTTTCAAACCCCCATTTCACTTTCACTCTGTCTCTCTGTTAGATTTTCACCTCTTCACGATGTATTGTGTTGCTGTAAAATGCTGTTCTGGCCCCTCTCATATAAACACAGGCTCCTCCTTCACCCTTACTTAATGTCATTAACAGGTGGCTGTCCAAAATAGACACAAACACACACACACAAACAGCATGGCTGTCACAGATACAGACATGTTTTTAATCATGCTGGCAGGACTGTCGTCATGTGAGCCAACCACCCTGCAGCACCTTTCCTTGTTGATTTAAAATTTCAAACATGTATGGCGCATGAACAGGATGCTGTTGAGATTAAACATGAGGTGTAAGCACAGTCTGGGGGCCAAACACCAGGGACACACACACACATACACACACACACACACATTTAATCATCGACAGTGTTAACCAACCAGACTCCAGCCCCCTCACATCCCCCACCCCCACCTCTTTACACTCACTTTCCATAACTCTTACGTTCCACCCCACCCCTTCCTCTCTCTCTCTCTCTCTCTCTCTCTCTCTCTCTCTCTCTCACTCACTCTCACATCACTGCTTTCCCCCTCTATTAAGTTTCATGCGTCTCTTCCTCCTGAACTGAACAACACACACGACACAGGTCAGATTTATTCTTCTTTTCAATCAAGTGCATTAGCCAGCTGTTGCTTTCTTATGCTCACATGTCACACAGGTGGCGGTGGCTGTCACTGGTCAAACGGTAGAGACGATTCCTAATTTTCACAACATAAAATGCAACATAGGGTTATATCTTCTGCTGAGCTGCTTTAGAATTTAGGTTAGTGCGCCAAAGTTTTCATTGCATTATAATATATATGTATATATGCTCTATATACACTGCTTTGGATAATCCTTCATTGCAAAGTAAGCACTTGTTTGTATTATCCACCCTCAGAGTAGCTTGGCTTCTCTGAGCTGTCTGATCACACTGTGGTTAATATGAATGTAATGTGATCAAGGTTTGTAATTCTATGACCACTAATTTGGCTGTCAGCAGCTGCAGTTATTGATGTTCTTTATTACAGTTAATGTTGGAGGGTTATTCTAATGTGTGGCTGCTATTCCAAGCCTTTGGTTCATTAGTGACATGCATATATCTGCCTTTTGTTAGCTGTAAAATGATTTTATCCCTACTGTCATTTAGTGCTTGGTGATAAATTGATATTATTGTTTATTACCATTGCAGAACCACATGACAGTGACTTAATCTCATCATGTTCTGTGGGCCAAAAATAAGAGCAAAAAGATAGATAGATAAACAATCTCACCATAGGGTCTGTTTTTTTGCTGGCCTGGAGCTTTCAATAATTTCACATGAATTATGAAGAAGAAGAAGAAGAACTCAAACATGCAGCATCTCTAAATGACCCATAATCTTTTTTTTTTCTTTTGGTCCTGGATGTTATTATTTACCATTTTGATAACATTACACAGAGCTTACATTTTGCATATTGTTTATTATATATTTTCATATTTCTATATTCACATATTACAAAACATCAAAGACAAAGGCCTTGCAGTGAGACTTTGCACATGTTGCCTATATAAAACCCCTGATGCTGTCAGTACAAAGCTCTGAATTAGGTGATCTGCCAACTGTGTGTGGCCTGCTGGTGCCGCTTTCCTAACTGGGCAGGCCTCTTGCCTCCACTCTGTGACCTGTTGGACTGCACAACAGAGTTAATTACTGCAGCCCCCTCTCTCTGTCAGAGGGTTCAGGATTGAATTATCACCTCTCGTGCAGGCCAGCGATACTGTTGTGCCCTGTCACTCACTTTGTTTAAATCACTCCAAAGACCCCGCACTCACACTTTAGAGTCTTTATAAGCATGGACCAAACTAGTGCATATGTCAGATACACACTGAAATACACACATGCATGTGCACAGTCCTTGCTACATATTCCCAGTGTTCCTGGTATAAGTAATGCAGGCTGAGAGGTATTTGTGGCAACCCATTATCCCCTCAGATCAAAGGGGATCTGTGTCTAAGCCAGAGATAGTGTACCTGCTCAGGGAGACAATGTGTCGTCAACTCATCTGGGAAAGTAGAAGCTGGGTGGTCCAGTGTGACACTGTGGTGTTGTCTCTCACCTTGACCTTGCACAAACCCGCTCCAGTAGCTCATCCAGCCCAATTGTTTCTTCATCTCCAGCAAAATCTGCCTTTCAGGGACATGCCATATGGCTTATCTATTGTGGGCTGAGAGCATGTCATATGGCTTTTAGGGAGGGAATACTGTAGATACTGATAAAGCTGTTGGAAATTAAATATTATGCTGGTGATGAAAGGATTTTGCTCTGGTGAAGCATATGCTGGCTGCTCTTTCATCTTTCCGTTTCATCTCTCTTTTTCAGAGGACTGGACAGAAAACAGACATTGGCTCTCCTGGTCCTTGCCTCCATCTTTTCTCATTTTGTCATTACCATATTTCATCCCCCCCTCCTTCACTGTAGCTCTATTCATATCTCTTTTGTTTAATTTCAGTGTCCAGCCCATTTAGTTTTACTTGATCTTCTAATTGCTTTTGCTCAGTTTACCCATCCATCAAAAGATAGCTGATAGCTGTCTCACAAAACCTGCACCTTCTTCACCCTGAACTTCCCATCATTTTATTCTAATTAACGTCTTTTCATCTATCATCTGCTCCTCTAATCTTTATCTGAGTGTCCCGCCCCATTCCCTGTACTTCCTCGGTTCTGGCCACTTTAGATCAGTATGTGGTCCAACTTCTTTGTACAGCAAGATGAGGAGGGTCGCACGGGGGTGGCAGGACAAAGTGGAGGTTTGGCTGGAATGAAAGGTGGTAGAGGACAGAGGCGGATCCACAAGATGAGCGACAGCCAGGAGGGAAAGATCAAGCTGGCCTTCTTTGTGTCTATCGTTGGTGTGACCCTGACAGTGTTGGGCATGGGAACAGAGTTTTGGGTGGAGCTGGCCCAACCAAAGAATTTCAGTGGCAACCAGACCTGCCAGATGGCCCATTACGGCCTTTGGAAGGGCTGCATCCGCACCCTATGGGTGGCTGACATAGACCCAGAGAGGACAAGCTGTGGCCCTGCTGATCTACCTGGAGGTGAGACCTCTGAGTGGTGTGTGTCTGTGTGAGTTTGTGTTCATCTGTCCTGTGATGTGCACAAGATGAGCTGTTAAGGTTTCTGGGGGGACTATATTGTGTTTAACTCTGCTCATGTCTGCTTTCCTTGTAAGTGTACCTTGTGGCTGTCACCATGTTACAGTATGTGTATCAGTATCAAAGTGGATTAATAGCAAGGGGTCAGAGACTGTTTTTGGAAAGAAGTTGTTGACAGCACCCTTAATTGTCACAGGATTTCTTTGCCATCACAATCGCTGTAAAATCAGAGCGAGCTGTCATGACAAATATTATGATGCCCCCTGGGAATATATTTGTAGGTCTTTATATCTGAACCCTTAAGAGATTGAGGAAAGCTCTGTCAGCACTTTGTTTAAAAAAATTAATTTGCATTCAACTTGTACAGCCTTTAGATTTCTAAGCAACACATTTATGAGTTTTGATATAAATTTAAAGTATTTTTTCCTTGTGTGTATATGCACTTGTGTAAATTTGCACATGAATAATGAGAGTTGGGCATCTGAAGCTGCCTGCATACATACAGTATGTATCTAGGTCATCCTACATATAATGTGCAAATTGAATCATTAAAGAAATATAAAGCATGGAAATGGATACAAGTGCATAACTACAGTGATGCTTTTTCAGTTCTGATCCTACTATACCAACACAAAGCAGCATACAGGTACAATATACAACATATGCTTTGGCAGTCATAGCATGATCTGTGTAACAAAGCATTATTAATATTAGGGTTTTCTCCTGACTAAGCACCTAATCATCTCCTGTTTTACCAACAGTGCAGACAGGTGATAAAGGGGCAAACCAGAGGTTTATGGTGTTGACAGACATCCATGTTTAGAGTAGTGACAGCTCCTTTCTAAAAGCATTTTATTCAACTGGACGATGGTTATATTCTCCAGAGTGCGTCAATTATCTGCACAATGACCTATTTCTGTCTGAAAAGCGAGTCCAGAGATGGAAAGAGGCAGGTATTGGAGTAGAAAGACTTGCTCCTGGAATCACTCTCTGTCTCATGGATTCTGCCAGGACACAGCAGCGCTCTGAAGAAACCATGAAGTCTCTTTATACATCAGAGATACACATGGATCACATATGCAACATCACTTTGAATGTTTTCCTATCCAGTTTTCAATGAGTAATTTATCTATCCTTTCCTAATTTATCTTTCTTGCATATTTGACTGCTTCTAGCTGGCAGATATGATTCCAAGATGCTCCGTTGGTGTGTGAGAGAAGCCAGTATGCTTCTGACAATCTTCATCACACGTCCTAACACTGTTGCCCCACGCCGCCTGTCACAGATGGCCGTGGGCTCATCATGTTTGTAGGAAAAACGACTGTTTTTGCCATCTCTGCTTTCCCATTTCACATCCCTGTTTACATGCCTCTGGCTCCCGTCCTGCTCAAAGTGTGGCCCGCTGATGCCGTGTCTGTCATCCCGAGACCAGCTATCCATCTTCGCTGCCTGCTGGAGAGAAACATGACGGCTCAATAATTATAGTCTCAGCAGGGGTAGCGAGAGCAAAACCAGTTGACTGTGATAGCATAATGTGTTACAAAATCAGTATGGTTGACAAATGGTTGGTCTGCTTCATTAAAAAATGTTTGCAAATGTGCTCAGGCACAACCATATTTGTGTGGGGCAGAAAGGTGTTAGAATGAGTGTGTATGTGTGTGTGTGTGCACATGCATGTGGTCATCTTGGACCACATAATTTTCAGCGGGTGAAAGTCATCACTATGCACTTGTGAAGCCAAGTGGAATCTGACTACTTCACAGTTTTTGTCTAAATATAGAGAAGGGGAAACGAGCTAGAGGGACAGACAGGGACTGAGTGAGAGTGTATATCTAATGCAGTATTAACTAACCCCCCTGTGATTCCTCCCCCTCTTGACATCTCCTGCTCGCTCTCACCTCCTTCTCCATCTGCGGCTATCCTCTCTCTTTCCCTTCACTCACCACCCCTCCATCTGCCAGCAAATCACTCCCCCTTTTCACTGCTCTCATCCTCTGAGCCTGTATCCATACTTCTTGCATCTTCCTCCTTCTTTTGCTCACCCGGCACATCCTCTTCCCGTCTTCTGTAGCCATGTCCCTTCATTAGCCTCCATCTGCCCCTTCTCTCTGTCTACCACTATTTCTCCCCTCTGCCATCCACCCTTAGTGTTTTGCTGTCTCTCACCCTCTTTGGCGGCACCATATGTGCAGTGCTGGGAAATGTGTGTGTGTGTGTGTGTGTGTGTGTGTGTATGGAGAGGTGTGTGTCTCTGGGTATTCCAGCTAATGCTTGATATAAATAGGAATGATGCCTGGAAGGACAGAGTGCATGGATGCATAGTAGGCACATCAGAGAAGACAAGAAGTCATCCATAGGAGTGTGTGTGTGTGTGTGAGTGCGTGGGTGAATGTGTGTGTCTTTGTCTGATCTTTTCTTTATGCCCACAGAATCCAACTGTACTTACTTCAAATTCTTCACCTCTGGGGAGAATGCAGTCATATTCAAGAAGACAACTAACAAGAGTGAGATGTTATACTTTACCTTGCACTTTCTGCTGTACATACAGATACACACTAACAGTTACACCAGCAGCTTCTATCAATAAAGATGCTCACTGTGGTGCTCACAGGACCGTACTGGTGGTTTTTGCATGTTTTAGACCATTAACTTCCACCGCCACCCATTTTCCAAAGCAAGCCATAAGCTATCAGACTGATTAATGTGTTTGCTGTGCTGCCCAGGGAGCCACTGGTTTCAGTGTGGTTTGAAGATAAGCTGGCTGAGACTTAATAGGCTACTTACATCATAGTGAACATCAGTCATTTTTATCTTTTGGTCATAAGTTGTGAGCAGAGGCTGTTTTGAAAACTTGCTTGTTGATACATTTAAAGAGGCTGTGACATTTGGCATGACATGAGCTGTGGGAAAGATTTGCCTTCAGTAGCTGCATTGTAGACTTTGATATAATCACACCAACAGACATACAGTCATGTGAAAAAGAAAGTTGTCACAGGACTATGTGCAGTCTTGTGAAAAACGAAGTACACCCTTACTGCTTCCATAGGAATCAAGAGGGTAAGTAGCAGGCAATCAAATGCACTTGATTAACTGATCATCAGCAAGTGTGACCACCTCTATAAAAGCAGAAATTTCATCAGTTTGCTGATCTGGAACATTCAGGTGTGTGTTAACACAATGCCGCAATGTTCCCAGGAGTGGACATCCCAGCAAATTCACCCCAAGGTCAGACAATGCAATGCTCAGAGAAACTCCAAAAAACCCAGGACCTACATCTCAGACTCTACAGGCCTCAGTTAGCATGCTAAATGTTAAAGTTCATGACAGTACAACTAGAAAAAAACTGAACAAGTATGGCTTGTTTGGAAGGGTTGCCAGGAGAAAACCTCTTCTCTCTAAAAAGGATATAGCTGCATGGCTTAGGTTTGCAAAGTTGCAACAATGTCCTTTGGACAGATGAGACCAAAGTGGAGATGTTTGGCCATAATGCACAGCGCCACGTTTGGAGAAAACCAAACACAGTATATCAGCATAAACACCTCATACAAACTGTGGAGGGCTGATGATTTGGGCTTATTTTGTGGCTACAAGACCTGGGCACCTTGCAGTCATTGAGTTGACCATGAAACTCCTCTGTATGCCAATTTATTCTAGAGTCAAATGTGAGACCGTATGTCTGACAGCTAAAGCTTGGCCGAAACTGGGTCATGCAACAGGACAATGATCCCAAGCACCCAAGCTAATGTACAATAGAATGGCTGAAAAAGAAAAGAATCAAGGTGTTGTGATGGTCCAGATAAAGTCCAGACCTCAACCTGACAGAAAGGATTTTATTCAGAATTGTGGAAGGGGAGTCAGACTTAGAGCTGTCAGGAGATGAGGTGGAGGAAGGCCAGACTTTAGAGCATGAAGATGAAGGCTCAGAGGAGGACATATCAGCTGGAGCCTGAGCAGGGACAATGTGATGACATCCACCATCCATTATGGATAAGAAGTAATCTAGAATATAGGGCTCTGAAGTCTTTTTGGCATTACAACGTACAGAAGGGGAAATAAGTGCCTTTTCAGTTGAATTCACACGCAACCACACACATAAACACAGAGTACATAATCAGCTAGAAGTTTGAAATTAATAGTATATTTGCCTGAAGTTCATTAAACTACACCTCTCCTTTCTTTATCAACTCAATTTCAACCATATTGAAACTGGATTGAAATTGTTTTTTCACATGAAACATGAAAACAGGACAATGCTGGCCACAACCACCAGCAATTAGGCAACCAGGTTTTTGAGAAAAATGTCAGACCACAGAAACCAGAGGGAGGTGCTCATCTCTGAAGGCAGCCTTAAAACTGAAAGCACTGTGGAGCTAAAAAACATTCTTCAGCATATATATGTTCATGGCATGACTCGGATACCCTAGGATCCGGATATACTTGGTTCTAGTTATAGCCAATTCAAAAAGTCAAGACAGATTCTTGAAGAGTAGGCAGTTCATCAAATTAACAAATGATCTTCATGTCTTTGATAAGGGGAAAAAGATGAGACCTCTCTTAAACAGAATGCAACAAGGCTGTCTCAATCTGCTGAGACCATGGAAGACCTGTGTAGAAGAGCAGATGATCCCCTTCACAGGCCGACGTCCTGTATGGCAGGACCAAATCCCACAACCTCAGAGCCCCAGCCTACACATTGCTTCTTATCCATAATGGATGCTGGGTGTTGTCATTTTGCTCAGGGTCCTCCAAAGCTGGTATGTCCTCCTCTGAGCTTTCACCTTCCTGCTCTACTGTCTGGCCCTCCTCCATCTCATCTCCTGACAGCACTAAGTATGACTCCCCTCCACAATTCTGAGTAAAGTCCTTTCTGCCACACTCAGCCCTCTGTCATACCATGTATGGTCATTGTTAGTGCCATGGGTGAAGACCTAACAACCCAGCTTTATTACATGTGTAAAATACAGTTCAGAAAGGTGGACTATGAGATGTTATGAGCTAAAACAGCATCCATATGTTTCCTTCATCTAACTATTTTTCATGTTCATGAAAAAAAAAAGAAATCCACCAAAGCAGAAATCCACCAAAAATGAAAACAATATCATTACATTACATCACATCATTCTGTGATCAAACAAGACCCGATGTCCACTACAAGGGACAGATGTCAAAAAATAAATAATTTTGAAAACATTTTCAGTGTAACATGTTTCTTTCAACAACAACACTTAAATTGCCTTAAAAAAAATCTAAATATCAAAACCTTTTTTTTCTGGGTCTCAGGAGGATATAGCTACAAGAGCTGTATATATGATCACACCATCACCTAGTTTTTTTTTAACATGACAGTGCAGATAGCTCTCAGACTTCTGAATTCCTTTCAGTCACTTAAATTCGCCAACAAGGAAGATGATTGTGGTGCCAACAAAACACAACTTTGACAAAGCATAAATTAAAAAATGCTCAGGGTGATATTTCACATCATGTTAATTTCTTTTTAGGTTCATATTTAAATTGCACAATTGTAATATAAACTTCAACCAGTGGCTATCATGCAAAATACAAAAAATACATAGATGAAACAAATAAGATTAATAATCTATAGTCAACGTAAAAATGTTAACCTGACAGAGGCACAAAAGAAAAAATCAGGGGATTACCAAAGCCAATATGATTCATCTTGTGGAGACAACAAACGTCTATACTACAGACAGTCTGACATAGCCACTGTGACATCAGCTACTGGTTAGTGAAGTGTCGTTTTGAAGCTTCGAGCTGCACTATTTTGTCATCGCCATCTCAGTGTTTTGAAGCCGAATGTGACAAGCCGGGGCGGATTTGACGCCACCACATGCTCATTTATGATTTGCAAGTCATTAGCCAGTGGGCATATCCCAGCTAATCCTCCTTTCTGACTTTAAAGGTGACCTCAATTTACTCAAACTACAGACTGAGCCCATAAAGTCATCAGGAAATTGTTTACTGAGGTCACAGAGCAAAGGAAGCTGAGGGGCATTTTCCCATAGACTTCCATTCAACCAGAAGTCTTTTTGCAACCAGAGGAGGTGCCCCCTGCTGGTCATTAAAGAGAAGTCAGGTTTAAGGCACTTCTCTATTAGTTTCACTTTTCAGACCCAGAAGCTACATCCATCTTTTATTGTGTTTATGGTCTATACAGACTTTATGGCAATTCTTCAAAGCAGCTGAAAGACCAGCATCACCATTACTACAGCGTTGCTGCAAGAATGGCTAAAAACTTCAGCCTATAGTGAAGCTGGACATAAACAAAACTGCAGACTGTTTTCTGTTGCTTTTATCTCACCTTATTTTTGGCACTTTTCCCCTACCACCAGTAAGACCATTCCTGTTATCTGTTATACTGTAATTAATAAAATAATATCTATGTGCTCGGGAGTCAAAAAACAAAACAAAACAAAAAACAGCAGAACTGGCACTGGCTACTGTGAAATTTTGATCGGATTTTTGGGTTGCACCTGTTCAGCTTTAGAGTGCCAGGAAAATCTGTTTTAAACAGAGCCAGTACAAGAAGCAGCACCGATGACATCATGTTTGTATTCTAACACAAATCAAGAGTTAACTAGAATCCCAGAAGAATCAAACTTTGTGAGATGGTCCAATATATCCAGTTTCCACACTGCACCTCAAAATATTTTTCCATCTTTGCTGCAGATTTCTTGCTGCATGCACTTTTACATAACTTGAACTGAACTTTTGGACTTTATATTCCCTTTTGTAATTTCTACCTGCTCTCCTTCACAGGTCTAAATCTAGCAGCAGCTATCTTGGCTCTTTTGAGTCTGACCATGATGGTGATGGGCTCCATATGTATTGCCATGTCCCTCAGCAAAGGAGTGCAATTCTTTCTTAAGCCGGCCTCCTTCTGTTTCATCCTATCAGGTGGGACTTAACTTTTCTTTTAATCATGCCATACGTTAGTCATTTAATACTTTCCTGTAAAGTATTTTAGGAATGTAACTGCTGGTTGGACTTTTAAGAGTAGAGCTTTTACACACAAGAAGTATCTCTTTCTGCACCTACTTTTTTTCTCATTTACACAAATCCATGCCAGAATGTTCCTCTCAGTGACTTTTAACACCCTCTCATCTCTGCTATTACTTTTATCTGCTTATGCAGGTGTACTGGTCCTTCTCTCTGTCCTCATATTCCACCAGTCTGTGCTGGCCTTGCTGTCCAGTGACCACTCCATACCTTTACACCATGAGCTGTCCTGGTCTGTGGTGTGTGTGGGCTCAGCGGGAGCCATTCTTATTTTCGGAGGCTTCCTCTTCATCATCCTCTCTCTTCCTTTCAACCCATGGCAGAAATGCTTTCCACACAAGAACAGCGCCACCTAGCCCTCTATGCTGAAATATGCACACAGCATTGATGATGTCTTGTTTAAGAGGAAGTAGAAACCCGTTTCTGACAGCTGTGATGTCGAGCTTTCTCTTGGCATTGGATTTGCCAGAGAAGTCATAATAACTTGGTCTTAATCAAATTTATGAAGGGGAGTCAACAACACATATATAACACAGCAAGACCAACAGTGGTAGATTTTGCAATGATTTGCTTTTGTTAATTTTAGTAGAAAATAAAATGACTGACAGGGCTACTGCAGACTCTTGGGTGTTTACTAAAACCAGAGTCACAAATAGGTTTGTTAGCCTGCCTATAGCTGTACAAACACATATAAATCCAGGCTTTCTATTGGCATAAGTAGTGTGAATGTTTTTTTTTTTTTTTGTTTTGTTTTTATCGCTCAGACACTTTTTTCAATTTTAAAACTTTTTGTATTCTGTTTTATATGGAAGCCCACCTCTGTCTAAAAACACAATTAAAAACACACAGTTAAATTACACTTTATGTTGTAGTCCATGCCCTTGAGAAATTGTTCTCATAGTAGTATTTTCTGATAAGACTGTGGGATGACAATATTTGACTATACCTTCTAAAACTTTACCTTTGAAGAAGTCCTCGCATTATTAATGTGACAGCATCACAGTTCAAGTTTGGTGAGGGTACAGTACAGAACTGCATGGTTATACAGATCATAACACAAGTTAGAAAGTTTACATGACCTTCATTTTTACAATAATCAATATGCAGTTAAGATAAGGGAAAAGTATTTTGTTGACCCATCCACCCACTCATTTCTCATGCCTACATGTACTTGGGTGCTCCATAATAATGTCAACTGACTTTCTAATCCCCATTTGCTGTTCTTGGAAGAATGTGACGCAAAATAATGTGATAGAAAGTCCAAATTTGATGTTTGTTCAAATGATGAAAAGTAAGTCTGAAATTTTGAGTCAGGATGATTTTTTAAAATTTCTATTTATATCATGCTTAACTTGACATGTATCATAATTAATCGCAGCAAATACTGTGATGATGCTATCTATCAGAAAGGATGAGGTTCAGATTACTTTCAAAAGAATTACTTATTATATGATGTACATGTTACCATAGAATAGGGCAAGCAGTAAATTCTATGAAGCTTTTTAACACTTAATACTTGATAAATGAGGCTTTATGTATCCCTATTTATTTTGTTACCTGTGTTTTAAACTTGTCGGGTGAATGCTGCTTCAGTTTATCAGATGAATGTAATGAAATCAGCTGTGAGAATAGATGAAAACCCTATTTTGTATATCAGAGAAATTATATAGACATGAATACTCTGTACATAAAATGTTTTTGTGTGTGTTTTATGAATGGTCACTCCTTACAGTGTTGTCTCCAATCACTCTATTTGCAATATGGTAAATGCAATTTATTTTTGTCATCTCTCAAACAGGAAAGGCTGTTTTTCAATATATAAACTGATATATAAAATATCATATATAAACTCTGTTCTCCTCATATATGTACAGTATGCAGCACCGCTGTTGGTTACTATTAAATCAATTTGACATAAAATAACTGCCTTCCTTTGTTCTGCTGGCACGACACCATGTCTGCCCTCCAATTTGACATTCACCCATTTTCACCCCTTCACAGTGTGACTCCTAACCTCTCCGCCAAACATCCCCCTCCCCCAGACTCACTCCTCTATAATTAGGCCAGAGCTCATTGCAATGCATTTCACTGCAGAGGTTGGGAAACTTAATACTTGAATTTTAGCTATGTACCCCTATGCTCATACCTCTGTGCCCTCTCCTCTCCTTGTGCAACCCTGACCTTACTGCATCGCTACAGCATACCATCCAACTTCTTGCTCCACGCACAACTGAGTGATCAGCTCAGAAATACCCCCAAAATCTTCTCTCACACTCAGCTTACTGAGGAGTAAATGACATCCAGACAGTCGCATGCATTCAAATGGATGTATGCATGCACACACGTACACACAGACTCACATGTTTTTAACTCCCAGTGGGCAGAAACTGAATCCACATGACACACTATCCTGGTTGTATATATAGCTGTTAATAGTTCTACTGAGACTGCATGAAAAGTGGTTCATGGGCACTTGTTGCATGCTTGTAAATGGAAAAAATGCCTTCTAGAATTCTTCATGATGGACCTGTTGGCTGAAGGTGACAACTAAAAGAGTCTCAACTGTTACTTCTGATTTATTTCCAAAATATATAAGGATATATATTATAAGCTATGATAAGGTGTTAATGGAAATGGTGCTTGTGTAGTAGATTTGTTTGGCAGCCCCACTCCTTGAATCTTTCATCACATCCATCCTCACTGTGACTGCAACTACATTGCAGTAGGTATGATAATAAGCAGGGAAAGACACTCTCACTAATCCTCTGGGTCCTGGAGCACTTCTAGGAATCTCAGGCCCCTTGTCAAGGATGTGACACTGCTTCCCCCTGCCCTAATGCATCTGGAGTATCATCTCCTGTCAGTAATGGGAAGCTGTGAGCTGCTACTCTTCTGCAAGCAAACATCCCTCTGAGTAGTGCAGTAACCAAAGCACACCTTTACAGTATTTTGTAATTATTCATGCAAAAACATGCATGAGGTACCAGATGGGCCCATCAGAAAAAAAAATGCTCTTTTGAGGTAGTGCTCAATGAATTAACTTTCAGTTGCTCTTCTCATTATCTTCTTTGGCAAATACCACCCATCTGGCACTATCCATATATTTGCAAATATTAGGAGCTGCAAGACTGACAGGGAAGGTTGACGTCTTTTTAGGATCACAGCAAACAAAAGATTAGCTGAGAGTCCTTGAGCCTAAGTAACTACTAAGAGCAGTGTTTGCTCATGCCAAACTGTGTGTATTATTGTCAAGTGGTGAAATATCACTAAGTACATTTAGTAATGTACTTGAGTGCAGTTACTTTAAAATTCCACTCTACTAAATATTTGTGGAAAATAATGCAGTGTTTGCTCCACTACATCAAGCATTTAAAATTGGCGTTAGGAGATGAACCTACAGTATTACCATTATGCCTGTAATCCTTCTTCTTATTATTATTCTTCTTTCAGCTGCTCCCTTTAGAGGTCACCACAGCAGATCATCTGCCTCCATCTCACCCTATCCCTAGCATCCTCCTCTGTCACACCAACCCTCTGCATGTCCTCCTTCACTACATCTATGAATCTTCTCTGTGGTCTTCCTCTTTTCCTCCTTCCTGGCAGCTCCATATTCAACATGCTTTGTCCAACATACACTATATTGCCAAAAGTATTCGCTCGTCTGCCTTCACACACATATGAACTTGAGTGACATACCATTCTTAATCCATAGGGTTTAATATGATGATGTCGGCCCACCCTTTGCAGCTAGAACAGCTTCAACTCTTCTGGGAAGGCTTTCCACAAGGTTTAGGAGTGTGTTTATGGGAATTTTTGACCATTCTTCCAGAAGCGCATTTGTGAGGTCAGACACTGATGTTGGACGAGAAGGCCTGGCTCGCAGTCTCTGCTCTAATTCATCCCAAAGGTGTTCTATCGGGTTGAGGTCAGGACTCTGTGCAGGCCAGTAAAGTTCTTCTGTCTTTATGGACCTTGCTTTGTTCACTGGTGTGCAGTCATGTTGGAACAGGAAGGGGCCATCCCCAAACTGTTCCCACAAAGTTGGGAGCATGAAGTTGTCCAAAATGTCTTGGTATGCTGAAGCA
>VUQI01056849.1:0-16155 GCA_015106735.1 Paratilapia polleni
ATGATAGATCGCACTACATGTGGGACGATATTGTCTGACTCGCTGATAAGGTAGTGGCGTTGGAAAGGGTGCGTGCACAGCGAATGTGTGTGTGTGTGTGTGTGTGTGTTTGTGTAGCCTTGTGCAGTTGCATTAGCATCAGTGTGTGTTTTTGCATGCGAATGCAAGCGTGACATCTCTCTTGCTCCCCTCTCCGGTCCCCCCACCCCGCCCCCGCCCCCGCCCACCTGCTTGAAACCCAAAAGTGTGCCTTCTTGTTTTGTGCTGCACGCTTCTCTAAGAGGGTTTGATGTTATTCGGGAGGTGAGTCACTCCACACAGAGGCCTGGGCCTGAATTTCTAAACAAAAAATGTTGGATGTTTCCTTAAGAGGATCATGACTCAGGAGGAATTTACTAAAATATGCTCTTAAGTTAACTGTGCGTGCAAATGTGTTACTTTTTTTTTTCTTTTGCTCATCTGCATGTGTGCTTAATTGTGTACAAGACAAAAAAGAACAAGTGAAGATAAAAAGACATTTTCTGAAATTTTGTATAAATTTGGTGTGCTTTTGGATTCTTAATCTTATGCATCACCCATCTGTCTCATAACAGATGCATCCTGTGTTACCTTAGATTGACGCATCTCCATGGAAATACAGAATCTGTCACCATTTTTTCCTCGAAGAACTGAGAAAGGTTAACAGACAAGAGATTTGATGCAAAGACTCAAGGACAAAAAGAACAGGAGAACTGTTGTGGATAAAGAGCCAGATCATGTGTTAACATAAAAGAATTAGATAGGGATTTTACACATAGTATATGAATAACCTGTATGTAATTAGCATTAGAGCCAGCGGGGGCAGTGTAATGCAGTTTTAAATCACATCTAGCAAGTCAAAATCTATGAAAACAGATGAAAAATTCAAATTTTTGGGGTAAAAATTATTTTTTAAAATGTGACCCACACACAAGATATTATAGAGATGTTATTGTTTAGTTGCAAACCCATGGCTGTTTTATGATCATGTGTTATCACGGGTGTTTAGAATAGCAGATGTAAGATTTTTATCATTTATATAAGTTATTACTATTACATGGTTTCATCTGTTGGAGTAAATCAGCACCTTAATGATTTCTCTAATTATCTTCGTTCTCATTATTACATTGCCCCGGCGGTTCATGTCTTTGTTTCTAGAGTTGAATGATTTCTTTCAGCCCATTCACAATTCTCAAACACCCATGGAACAGTTCTTATCTGACAAGGTTAAATTTAGAATTTGACTTTTGGAAGTCTTTTTTTTTTTTTGGCTGAGAAAAAGATGTACTGATGTGAAAGCAGGAGCTGCTGTCTTTATGCACCCACACAACACACAGCATAACAGTCTGACAGAGGGAAATGAATACCTCCTTTATTAGTACAGCCAGCATGTGTGTAAATGTGCATCTGTGTTCGTGTGGCGGGCCCTTGTATGTGTCTTTGTTGAGCATGTTTGTGTGCCCGATCTAATAGGAATTGGTTTTGTGTGGTGCAGCACAAGCGTGGAGTGTTGATTTGGACGTGTATGCGTGTGTGTGTGTGTGTGTGTGTGTGTGTGATGCATTTACGACAGCTTCCTTCCTGCCTCCTCTGGGTGCCTGCAAGTGTGGTTGGTCTGAAGGAAACCTGACAGCCTAAATCACACTGAAGAGCCTGAAACAGATGTTAATTAGCTTTAATTTGCCTTTTGTTGTTCTGCTGCCAAGGCAGCACCAAAGATGCTCCTCTATTTTACTGCACTCTGTATAATGTTGCATTATAGACTAGACCTCAGTTTCTCTCTCACAAAAGAAAAAGAAAAAAAAAACCATTAGCAAGCTTATTAAAGACAAAAAAGGGGTGAGTTGAGCTCAACACAGCGTCACTGCATCTGAAACTAAGGGGGGTTAAAACAGAACTAAATGTGAATGTTACTCACTTGATGTCTGTAGGTTTGGGAGAGAACACTAGCAATCAAATACCATCTGTAGGGCTAACTGGGGCAAACCATAAACTACTGTGTATTTTCTCCATTCAAAAACAGTATACGTTGTCAGGTTGTGGTCCCCAAATATGATATAACCCCACTTTTCAGACATCATTTTCTGAAAAGACAGCTGGGGCTTTGATGTGTTGTCTGATACACCTGGGCAGAACAATTCATGTCTCCCCACTGACCACCTCTTTGGCCTTTTAGTGGGCCTACTAGCAAAAAACTGGGAAAAAAATATCTAAAAGCTGGTGGCATGTACTACCAAAGAACCCAGTGCTATTTTTATAAGCTGTCAACCCCCCCAAAAAGCCTTCAATAGTAGACAAGAGGGAAATACCAGCATTAGGATCCTGATACAACATGACTGTGTTTTGTCACTTATGTCAAATATCCAAATGTCAGTTAAGATTATTTCTTATAATAATCTCCAAGTTAAACTAAAGCATTTTGACTATATGCAACTTGTGATTATTTGGAATGTGGATCATTTGGAACGCTATGAGTAATATCATTAAGTTTGCAATAGCTGTAGCTAACTACAGCAGCTAGCTAACACATTGCTAACATTAGCTCTGTAACTATATATGGGGAGCTGAGATGATGACGTGACATAGTGAAAAGCAATGGTTTTTGCTTACAGACTGGTAAATCATTTGTTTTTTAAGAGCATGTTTGTTTTTCTTTATTGTAATCTATGATAAGAACCAATACAAAGTCATGTGAAAAATAAAATTTTCACATGATTTGCTGCTGTGGTCAGGATCATTGTCCTGTTGCATGAATCAGTTTCAACCAAGCTTTAGCTGTCAGACAGTTGGCCTCACATTTGACTCTAGAATACTTTGGTATACAAAAGGAGTTCATAGTTGACTCAATGACTGCAAGCTGCCCAAATTCTGTGGCTGCAAAACAAGCCCAAATCATCACCCCTCCACCACCATGCTTGACAGTTGGTATGAGGTGCTGATATGCTGTGTTTGGGTTTCACCAAATGTGGTGCTGTGCATTATGGCCAAACATCTCCACTTTGGTCTCGTCTCTCCAAAGGACTTTGTTCCATAAGTCTTGTGGTTTATTCAGATGCAACTTTGCAAACCTAAGCTGTGCTGCCATCTTCTTTTTAGAGAGAAGAGGCTTTGTCCTGGCAACCCTTCCACACAAGCCATACTTGTTCAGTCTTTTTCTAGTTGTACTGTCATGACATTTAATATTTAACATGCTAACTGAGGCCTGTAGAGTCTGAGGTGTAGCTACTGGGTTTTTTGTACTTTCTCTGAGCATTGCACAGTCTGACCATGGGGTGAATTTGCTGGGATGTCCACTCCTGGGAAGATTGTTGTGTTAACACATGCCTGAATGCTCAAAACCAGCAAACTGCCAAAACATCTGCTTTTATAGAGGTGCTCACAATTGCTGATGATCAATAAATCAAGTGCATTTGATTAGCAGCACCTGGCTGCTCCTTATACTCTTAATTTCTATGGAAGCAGTAAGGGTGTACTTAGTTTTTCACAGGACTGTACAGAGTCCTATGAACTTTTTTTGTCACATTACTATAATCATGAGTTTTATGAACTTATTGAAAAATTCCACTTATGGACATTTTTGAAACCCAGGAAATGCTCTGTGCAAGTGTATAACATCCAAGACTGATTTCATCATCACTGCTTTTTGAACAAGCCGGAACGGTCTGTAGTGTTGCAGCTAAGACTGCTATAGTGTAGAACAACAAGCACAAGCTGATCTCTCTCGCTCTCTCTTTATCATTCGTGTTTACTTCCACTTAGAAGAATAATATTGACCAGATTTACAAAGCTCTAGCTGAACTTTGTCAACTCTTTATTTAGACAGGAATTTGCAATCCTTCCTACCAACAGCCACATATCACGTAGCAAGTGAAAAGCACACATTCCTCAGTGGTGGCCATGTTTGTTTACTAGTGTGGTCATGGAAGCACTCTGATTAGCTTTAACCATCCTGAATTGCCTCATTGAGGATTGAGATTGATTACCTCTACTAGTGTGTAAGAGCATTCTTGAATATGTTCACTTGTGTTGCCTTTTGTGTTTGCATTTTTTATTTATTTTTTTTTTTTTGTGAAGGTTGTTTGTGGCCATAGAGACTCAGGGTTAGCACATTGGACAGAGAAATACACTGCTCTATGCTTACAGTGGGCATATCTTCTGTAACTGGATAGAAGAACAAGGACACGCACATATAACAACACTTAATACAGTTGTATGTATCTGGGATTTCAAATCAGCCTATCCATTACCAGTTACCTATGAACACATATGAATCATCTCTAGATCAATATTTAAAGTTGGAAGCAAACACAAGAGTCTTTGTGCACAGCTCATTTCCAAGCGACACACATGCAATTACACGACTAACCAGGCTTACTTCTAAGCTGAGCCCGTGATATTTAAAGCATTCCTGTACTAATTTGTTGGAAGGTTACCGCTGTGACCTTGCTGCTAATTCAATCTCAGATGACTATCATATTTCAATCAACATGTATCGGCAGACGGGGGATAATGAGCAGTGGTAACTGGATTAGTGTTGATACACTGATGTGGGAGATTGGACATGTGGCAGCCCAGTAAATGCATCCATATTGTTTATGAGAGTGGAATATGCAGTAACATGATCTATGGCAGGCTTTAGAGCCCACTCTTCAGTTATTTATTGCTACTTTGAAACTGTCAGTTCTTCGTTTAATGTTGTAGGTAGTTACACACAGTGAAAACTCAAGTTATAACCACTTTAAAGTGGAGATAGTAACCATCAATTTGCATTATTTGCTTATTTAATATTTAATACTGATGTTTGTATGCATCTGCATTTCTGTAATGTGGGTTTTACTTTTGATTTTCCTCTTTTTCCTTGTCTGTGTCTGTTTCATTACACACACACACACACACATATCAGTCATTACTGCAGACGCTTATCTACACACTGTATCAATGGCTAAAGTAAGTTGACTACTGCTAATGACATTCACTTTTCTTGTGGCTGCAGCAACTTCTCTCACACAGCAGGAGAGACTTGCTTCCCAGACTGAGTCACTCACACAGGTGCAGTCAGACTTTTGTTACTCTGAGTGAAGCACTACAGACTGTTAAGGACTTAATTTAATTACTATTTCGCTTTTTCTGTTCTTTTGCTGCCTCTCTTCCCATCTTCTCTGCTTTCTAAGAGTTTGAGCTAATGCTAGCTCCTCTGTAAGACTGCCTATCAGGCAGTTGGGTGCTCTGTTTTAGCGCCATGATATTTTGTGCACATAATGAGTACTGCATTTAACAGTGACACTGGTCATAAACCTTTAGCCAACAAATTATTTTCCTGCTGTTTGCCTTATTAGGGACAACAGTGAATTGATTAAGTTATGTAAAATAAATTAAATTGATAAAAATAAAGGTGATTTTGACTGTGTTATCTATTGAAAACTTGAAAAAAAAAAATCCAGTCTTATCGATAACATGAATTTGATTGACCATGATAATCATGTCTGAGAATCTCACAGCCCTTACATTGGTTCTTTTATATTGTTCATTTGTGGAACTTTAACTTTCTGCTTTATTGCCTGGTATTTTTCACTGTCCGTAGTTAATAAGAACAAACTCAATAACATTCCCAAATTGTGGAGAAGTGGCAAGAAATCAGTGATATATCACTCACTCTCTAAGGTAAGCATCTGAGTTACTACCATTAGAATGGAGGTGCAGAGTACCTTTGCAGGCTTCTCATGCCCAGAGTGTAACACTAAATGCAGTTGTGGTCAGAAGTTTACATACCCTCATCTAGGGCATGAATGTCATGGTAATTTGGGGCTTTTAATGATTTCTTTGAACTGTTCATTTTCCAGGGTGGAATGCTTGTACAGCATACATCTTTAATGACTGTAAAAAACAAGAATCGGGTGCACAAGTTTGAATTTATTTTGGATTTTCTTTAATCCACACAGGGTCAAAACAACATACAGACTCAAACATACACATACATCCCCACTAATATTTGGTTAAATGTCCCTTAGCAAATTGTACCTCAACCAGATGCTTTTGGTAGTCATCATCATCATTGGTAGCTTCTGGCATAATTTTGGCTGGATATTTGACCACTCTTCTTGGCGTAATTGGTAGAATTAATTTAAATTGGTTGGTTTTCTGGCACAGACCTGGCTTTTAAGCATAGTCCACAAATTTTCAATAGGGTTGAGGTCGGGCTTTGGGAAAGCCGTTCCAGAAGCTTAATGTTAGCCTGTTTTATACATTCCAAGTAGTTTTGATGTGTGTTTGGGATCATTGTCTTGTTGGAACACCCAACTGTGTCCACATTTCAACCATCTAGCTGCTGATTTGAGGTGAAGTTGAAGAATTGGGAGGTAGTCTTCCTTATTCATTATTCCATCCAATTTGTGCAATGTACCACTACCACTGGCAGCAAAACAGCCTCAGAGCATGATGCTACCACCACCATGCTTGACAGTTGGTTCAGTGTTCTTAGGTTTGAAAGCCTCACCTTTACTTCTCCAAGCATACCTCTTGTCATTGTGGCCAAATAGCTCAATCTTTGTCTCGTCTGACCATAAAACTTTTCTAGAGAAGGCAAGAACTTGGACAAGAACTTTTTTGTCCATGTGGGCAGCTGCAAATTTCAGTCAAGCTTGATGGTGTCGATTTTGGAGCAGGGGCTTCTTTCTTGGTTGGCACCCTCTCAATCCATAGTGATATAAAACTCGCTTTAGTGTGGACAGTGATGCTGGTGTTCCAGCAGTTTCCAGCTCATGGCAGGCTTGAGCCTTGGTGGTTCCTGGGTTGTTCCTGAACATCCTAACCAATTTCCTCTCATCTGAGGGTGACAGTTTGGGTCTTCTTCAAGACCTTGGCAAAGTGGTGACACATCCAAATAATGTACTTACATACAGTTGTTTGAACTAATGATCTTGGAATCTGCAGTTGTTCAGAAATGGCTCCAAGGGACTTTCCCAACTTGTGTAAATCTAGAACTCTCCTTCGTAGAGCTTTACGGAAATCCTTGGACTTTCCCTTTGTTCTGAGTATTGGTCAATCTGTATTGGTCAAATACTTTTTATGCTGGCAAAGAGAAACTACCAGTTGTAGTCAATAATGATCACTAAAGAGAAGTTAATAGGCCTTGACCCCTGTCAAGTTAAAGGATATTGTAGAACCTTCAGAACCACTTATTAAAAGATTTAAATGAATGCAAGTATTTAATTGAGTCTGTATGTATAATTTTGACCCTGTGTGGATTAGAGAAAATCTAAAATAAATTCAAACTTGTGCACCCTATTCTTGTTTTTAAAAGTCATTAAAGATGTATGCTGTAGAATCATTCCACCCTGGAAAATGAACAGTTCAAAAAAATCATTAAAAGCTCATGACATTCATGCCCATGATGAGTGTACATAAACTTCTGACCACAACTGTATTTAGCAGGGTTACACTCTGGGCATGAGAAGTCTGCAAAGGTCCGCCAGTGGCATCACCGCTGGGCAGCAAAGGAGCCTACCATTGTGGTAGCGCTATCCATGATGATGATGGATCAGCATTGCTACACACACACACACACACATATTAACTTCAGTGAGCCCAGAGGCCTGGGCATGAACTTGTGTGAGTGCCCGTGCATGCCCAGACACGTCGCAAGTGTTGGTTATAGCTGTGTGGAGGTGTGACATGAAACTGTGGCTTGGGAGATTTAATTCATCATGAATCTCAAAATAATGATAATATTAATGTAATGCATCAGTGGGGATGTGAGCTAAAAATCGCCTTGATTGGCGAGTTGTTGCCCAGCCAATCTGCGACATCATCGTCCATCGGCAACACCCTAATGTCTGTGTTTATGAATGTCAAATAAATACAACCACAACAAAAAAAGACATCACAATTTAAAAGAGAATTTCCTATTCTCAATGTACAATATTTGTACAATGTATATAATACACATTTGTGTCATTGCTTGTACAATACATTTACCATGGTAACAAAAATAGTGTGCTAACAAACACAGTAAGGACAAAGATGGCTACAAAGGGCACATGAATGTGAACACTGCTGGCTTTGAAACTGAAATAAATATTGGATTTACAGGTGTTTTAGGAGGAAGAACACACTCCTGAACGAGCCACGTAATGCAGTTTCTTTCTATCCTCAGTAATAGTAACGTATATAATACACATTTTTGTCAATGCTTCTACACTATATTCATATTTATGTGCTTGTAACACAGCTAAAAAGTAAACATAGCTTTAAAATTGTCTTTTAATGAGATATGTGAGAACATAATAATAATGTTCTACACATTGTATATTGTATATTATGAACATTTATATTTATAGCAGTAATAGCAGTTGGATTAGTAGCCATTATTTGTGTATTGATAGGTACAATTCTGGATTGTTTTTTCTTTTTCTCATTTGAAATGAGCTTGTAAAATGAAACGGTAGTTTTGTCTCCACTTATGTTGTTGTTCTTGTTAAAATCACTGCTGTCTGTAAATGAGAAACAGTGGACCACAAAGGCAAAGAGACGGAGAACATATATATATTTATACATAAATACAAATTGCTGTGTGTCTCAAAAGACGCTGCAAGGCAAGAATTAACAAGATCTATATCTCACAGTGTGGACAAAAAAAAAATTAAATAAATGAAATGGCCACTGTAAAGACAGATATAAAAAGTGCTTTAAAAAACACAACAAAACAAAGCAATTCAGGAGCTTCTTGTGTAATAACTTTTCTTTCCCCCCAAGATGTCACAGTAATTAACTGCCATCAACATCAAAGCTGAAGAAGGAGCAGGGAAAAAGTCTGTCACGTCAAACTAGCTGTATAATGTAACCACAACATTGCTCAGGAGTTCAGAGAGATGAAACTCTTTGAACGTATCAGTAGATCTTAATCACTAACAACACACTATGGTTTTTTTTTTTTTTTTTGCTCTGTTCTTTATATCACAGATTTTTTTTTTTATACATAAGGCCGCTTTATTTAAATGAAAAGCTAGACAGTTTTGATACAGCTTTATTTGAAGTTGTGTATTTGTAAATGTTCCATCAGAGGTCTGATGCACAGTCTGATTGCATGAGTTACAATTTAGCATGCACAACATGTACAGCATTGCACTCCTAAGTTAAACAAAGGCAGAAAAAAACAGATAAAGAGAACCTCTGATTTTCTCCACTCCCATATTCTGGCAGGTCTCCACAAGGCCAGTCACACATCACTGGCATTCCTCCCTGTCCCCGTTAAGGAAGTCTAAAAAGGCATGAGTGGGTCTCACAGATACAGCCATGCTAATAACGATGTGGTTAAGTGCTATGGAAAAGCAGGGTTTAGAGTGCTTTGTACACTTAGAAGGCCTCTCTCCATGGCTAGCTGCTCTTTGAAGGCTTATGGGCTAAAGTGGCAGTGAGGGGCTGGTGATGCCAAGGCAATCATCTCTCCCGAGTTGTACTCCTGCAGGAAAATGCAGAGCGCTATCAAGGAAGAAAGGGAGGGATGGAGGGCAGGAATGACAGGAGGTCAGTGACTGCCACACCGCTTCACAGCACACATGTACTGACTCCTGAATACACTACAGAGTGGGATTTCAGTCAAACAAATATTTCTCTGAAGGTACTGAAAGCTGAAATAATGTCAGTACTTTTGTTCACATGAAGATGCACTGCTCTCCCGCTCCCTTTGTGTCATTTATTGATGCACTTACAAGTGAAAATGAAGAACTCATTGTGTTCGGAGCAGACTTGTGGCTATTATGGGCATTGTATATTGTGCAAACTTTAAGTTCTACTGAACTGATTTTTCTGGACTTTCAAACATGTCTCATGGTTGTTTTATTTTTTGTTTTTTTTCACCACTCAAATCGTTACTGGCAAGATGTGTGCTACATCAGTCAAAAGTAACAATAAAGCTTTATGCTGCTATATTGTCATCAGCTCTATTCAAAAAGTCCAGTCACGTTTTCTTTCTTTAAATATGTTTTCTTTTGTTTAAAATCTATAAATGTGTAGAAAACTATGAAAGTTTTAAGTCTTCCTTTTTGCTCCAAACTGGGCTTGCACATGAACAAAATACAAAAATAACAACAAAGCATTGTTATTAGACTAGTTAAGGAAATGTTTAGTTTTAAAATATGTATGCACTAGGCAAACACATGTAAACCTTACTTTAATAACTGAAATCCACATAGAATCTGAATCTCATAATTCCACAAATCCCAAATAAGTCCAGCTATATTTTGCATACTTATAGGCAGTCTGCTATAAAACTAGGAAAATGAGCCAACAGAGCAGTGGTAGAGCTGTTAAAGTGAGGCCCTTGTTAAGAACATTTATTTGGCAATTATTAGCTGTTGGACCCATGTCAGGGGAGCAATCCTTCTGTCTTTTAATTTCTTTTTTTTTTGCTTGCTATTATTATTTTAGCCACATATCTGCCTTTATCCTAGAAGACTTTCTTCAATCTCAAGAGATATGCATATTAGGTTAACTGGCCAGACTAAATTGGCCATAGGTGGCGATGTGAACTAGATTAAGCAAGTAGAGTGCATTGAATAAAGTGTTGTTTAATAAATGTGTAATTATGTGAATGTGGCTTGTATTCTAAAGTACAGTGAGTGGTCAGTAAGATTTGGAACACGCTATATACACTCATTGGCCACTTTATTAGGTACACCTTGCTAGTACTGGGTTGGACCCCTTTTGCTTTCAGAACTGCCTTTATTCTTTACAGCATATGTTCAACAAGGTGCTGGAAACATTCCTCAGAGATTTTGGTCCATATTCACTTGACAACATCACACAGTTGCTGCAGATTTGTCATCTGCACATCCATAATGTGAATCTCCCATTCCTCCACATCCCAAACATGTGCTATTGGATTGAGATCTGGTGACTGTGGTGGTCATTTGAGTACAGTGAACTCATTGTCATGTTCATGAAGCCAGTTTGAGATGATTTGAGCTTTGTGACATGGTGTGTTATCCTGCTGGAAGCAGCCATCAGAAGATGGGTACACTGTGGTCATAAAGGGATGGACATGGTCAGTGACAGTGCGCAGGTAGGCTGTGGCATTTAAACAATGCTCCACTCATACTAAGGGGACCAAAGTGTACAGAGAAAATATCCCCCACACCATTACACCACCACCAGCAGCCTAAACCGTTGATAGAAAGCAGGATGGATCCATGCTTTCATGTTGTTTATGGCAAATTCTGACCCTACCATATGAATGTTGCAGCAGAAATCGAGACAGAAATCGAGACTCATCAGACCAGGCAACATTTTTCCAGTCTTCAGTTCAGTGCAAATTGTAGCCTCAGTTTCCTGTTCTAGCTGACAGGAGTGGCACCTGGTGTGGTCTTCTGCTGCTGTAACCCATCTGCTTCAAGGTTCGACATGTTGTGTGTTCAGAGATGCTCTTCTGCATTCCTTGGTTGTAATGAGTGGTTATTTGAGTTATTGTTGCCTTCCTATCACCTCAAGACAGTCTGGCCATTCTCCTCCGACCTCTGGCATGAACATGGCATTTTTGCTCAGAGAACTGCTGCTCACTGGATATTTTCTCTTTTTCAGGCCATTCTCATCACGACCATTATACTCAGGCTGGCCCATCTGGCACCAACAACACTTAATCACTTAAATCACTTTTCTTCCCCATTCTGATGCTTGGTCTGAACTTCATCATGACCATGTCTGCATGCCTAAATGCACTGAGTTGACTGGCTGATTAGATATTTGCATTAACAAGTAGCTGACCAGGTGTACCTAAGAAAGTGGCCGGTGAGTGCATATCAAATAAAGTACGAATTTTTACAAGATCAGTATCATGTCGACTGTTTAAGTGGCTTGCAAAGTGGCTTGCAGAGACAGCAACAACTCTATAGAGGCTGAAGCAGCTGTCAGCTGATGTGGGCTGGCACCCAGTTAGGCTTATGTGCCAGGATCGCTGGCTAATCTTGACTTGGCCTGCCAGGACTCCAAATAGTAAAAAGTAAAGTAAAAACACAATTAAAAACAAAATTAAATAAGTGCAATTGTCATAGCCTGTGTATTGCACTGATGCCAAAGGCCACCTTGTGAGACAAAATGGCACTATTTTACATCTTGCATAACAACCTGTTGGACATTAACCTTAAATCTTAATAGAGGGATCTTAAATCCTAATTTTTTGTAGCATTTGCTATTTCTTAGTCATTTTTGTCAGATACTCAAGAAAAAAAATGTGATCTATATTCATTGCTCTAACATATCAATAAAGAACTGTCTTTTTAAGGTTAATTGTGGGTGGGCAGGTTTGGTGACACTGGCCTTTAAATTACAGCTAAAAGTTACAAAAAGCTAGAACTCACGATCATTATGTAACGCATATGTAACCCTTATCCCAAGATCAAGAATGAAGTTTTTCCTTTTCCTTTCCTTTTGGTGCTCATGCAGAACTTCAGTCAGAATTGAGAAGCAGACTGATACTAGTTGGAGTGAGAAAAAGGTGATAATTGGCTCATATAACCGCAGCCGCTGTTCTTGCCCTCCTTACAACTCTCTCTGAATGTGAATGTCGCTGTAAACTTTTTGAGGTTTAACACAATTTCCTCAGTGATCCAGTGGTTCAAAGCCACTCCGGGGTTCATCTTTGCCAGCTGAGCCTGAATTGACTTGTACATTATATCTGATTCAGGATTGACATTATTTTCATGACTTCTGACTGTGAGAGCTGACTACAGGCTCCTTGACTCACGTATTCAAAAATGTGAGCAACGTGGTAAGAACAGAGCAGAAAACAATGGCTGCCAGAACATGGAAGTAGTGATGAAAATTGGCTTCGGGCTGCGCTTAAGGAAAGAAAGGCAGTTGCATATCAAAGCTCTCCTCTGATGCAAGCATGACAAATTACTGTATTGTCATTCTACTGGGCAAGGGAAGACATTCTCAATGTGGCTCCCTCTTTTTCTAAGTTGAGTCATTACCGCTGTATTCATCTTTCTTTGGTCTGAATGTCACTTTTGGTTATCTGCTTAAGAAACGAGCACACCAAAACGTGGTCTAAGTGATGAAAAATATTTGCCTAATAATGTATAATAATGAATTCTGTGCATAAGATTAAAAGAAGTGAGTAAAAATTGCTAGAGGTTTTGGAAATGTTGCATTCCTAGATGTAATATAGCAATGTTTGCAACAAGAGCAACAAAAAAAGAGCAACTAAAATGTTTGTTGCTATTCATTCTGGGGCCAGGTTTGAAAGTTAAAGTGGAACTATTATGTTTTCCTTATTTTCTATCATATATAAACTATTCCAACAACATGGCTAGAATTTCCAATAGTGAGGCTGGCGTGTGAGCAGGGAACCCCTACAAGTCAAAATGTCATGGTTCAGGCTGTTCTAAATGCTTGGTTTTAGACAGTTTTTTTTCTCCTCTTCCCTCTTTATGATGTCAGTGAGAGCAGATATCTGCTTTTATCCTGGTATTCAGATTTTTTGCTTGAGTTCCAGCCAATCAGAAGAAAACTGGCTTAAAGACGAGAGTACTCCTTTTAGTGGTCACCACAGTAGATCATCTGCCTCCATCTTACTCTATCCCCTGCATCTTCCTCGGTCACACCAGTCCTCTGCATGTCCTCCTTCACTACATCCATGAACCTTCTCTGTGGTCTTCCTCTTTTCCTCCTGCCTGGCAGCTCCATCTTCAACATCCTTTGTCCAATATATACACTATCCCTCCGTGAGAGATAGATGGATGGTCCAAACCATCTCAACCTTGCCTCTCTAACTTTGGCTCCAAACTGCTCAACCCGAGCTGTCCCTCTGATGTACTCATTTCTAATCCTGTCCATGCTGTGCCAGTGAAAATCTTACAATATTCAACTCTGCCACCTCCAGCTCGGCCTCCTATCTTTTTGTCGGTGCCACCATCTCCAGACCATACATCGTAGCAGGTCTCACTACTGGACACCCTGCTGGCCAACAGCACCGGCTGTTGTTAACCCAGGTCTCAACTGATCCAGTAAGGAACTCTTACTGGTGGTCTGCATGTTTCTTTGCAAAGATTTATCCGGGCTTGGGACTGGCACTAGTGCTCCCCCTGTGGCTGGCCCAGTATAAAACATATATGATTATTTTGAACTGTGATTCATTTTCTATAGGAGTCCAAGAATAACAATCCATCCATCAGGGTCGTGGGGGGGCTGGAGCCTACCCCAGCTGTCATTGGGCGAAAGGTGGGTTACATCCTGGACAGTCTATCACACGGCAAGACTAACAGTATGCAAACCTTTATAATAGGTCCCCTTTAAGTGCCTGAATTTGCTAGTTTCTGGGAAAAAAATGTAGAAAATATCCTCTCCATTGCTTGCTTGTTATTACTAAATGCCTCTGAAACTATCTGCATTTTTATCATCCTCTTATACCACAACAATCCTTTCTCAAGAAAGCTTAACTTGTCTAAACAAAGGCACAATGGTATGAAGCTCATCAGTTGTGAAACATCCACCGAGGGGCCACTGAAAATGTGTTTCAAAAAGTCTGGGTAGAGAACGAGTAAAGCCTGAATACTGAGAACTTTATGAATACACCACATACTGACAACATTTGGGTCTCTGTCAGAGATCCAGACTGATATTCTGTGCTTGAAAATTAGATTGAAAGGGTATGCAAATGTTGTTCCTTATTTGCATCATTCTCTCTTGCAGTCATGATGCAGACATTGTTATCAGTTTGAGCTGTTGTATAAGAGCTAACAAAGCAGACAGAGCTCTGAGGCATTTTGGTAAATGTAAATCCCCGGATTTTGCTTGTTTGTTTTATCGTGGCTGCTTTTCTGAAGTCATTTTAAAAATCTGCACAATTCAGAAAAAAACAAAAACAAATGAACTCTAAAGTTTCAGTCCCACAAGATGATTGATAGTTGTGTGGAATTTTATCATATGGTGTGGAGGAACTGGGCACTGATCTCAGACCAATACTCCCACTCACAATATGTTTCACAAATGTTCTGCAGACCATGGCCACTTAAAATAGAGATACTGTTTGCACATAAGTAGACAGGATTTTGAAAGGCATGAAAGCTGAGTAACACAAACTTTCATAATTGCTAGATGTGGAAATAATGGATGGAGGATTTATTGTCTGGGAAAATTTCTGATAGAGCAGCAGCACATAAAGATGCTTGTAAGTTATTCAGCATAAGTTCAGATGTGTTATGATCTGTGATCATTTGCTATGTTTGTTGTTATGTGTGGCTCCTCCCACTAGAGTGTGGGTGTGTGCATCTCTCTCCCCTCCCTCCAAGATGTGTGTGTGTGTGTGTGTGTATGTGTGTTGGCTGAGACAGGTGGAGACTGCTGATTGGCTGGCTCGAATAAATTCCTGAGTCCGGATTGGATGATTGGATGAACAGTAGCCTCTTAAACTCCAGCTGACACCAGCTTTGTTTGTTGTTTTTGGCATTGCTCACGTCCGAAGCAAATAAACTGCTGTTTAGCATCTTTGGTCTGTGTTGCTGGCCTTTTCTTGGCAGTGGTTGGAGTGGGGAGTTGCGCCTCATGTTATGTCCAGGTTACCCCTAGGCCGGGGACGTAACAGATGTATTTAAAAGCGGATGCTCTCATATCAAGAAGTGTTTTTTTTTTTTTTTTTGGTTTGTTTTTTGTGTTCCATAATATGCAGACTATCACTGTGTCTGGCCTTTTTGTGAGTTGTTTGTTTTCTGTTACTTATTGTTTTAACTTGAAGGCTAGTTTCCTCATGTTTCTAACCAATTACATTTTGCGCTTTTTCTTACTCTGCCCTTAATATCAGGTTGTTCCTTCAGTTAATCCAGAATGCTGCAGAGTACTGACGGGGACTAGAAAGAGAGACCATATTTCTCCCATATTAGCTTCTCTTCATTGGCTACCTGTTAAATCCAGAATTGAATTTAAAATCCTTCTCCTCACATACAAAGTCTTGAAATAATCAGGCCCCATCATATCTTAAAGACTTCATAGTACCATACTATCCCAATAGAGCACTTCGCTCTCAGACTGCAGGCTTACTTGTGGTTCCTAGGGTATTTAAAAGTAGAATGGGAGGAAGAGCCTTCAGCTTTCAGGCCCCTCTCCTATGGAACCAGCTCCCAGTTTGGATTCGGGAGACAGACACCC
>VUQI01056852.1:0-29634 GCA_015106735.1 Paratilapia polleni
AACAGGTTTTCATTGAGGATATCTCTGTACTTTGTTCCATTCAGCTATCCCTCAACCCTGACTAGTCTCCCAGTCCCTGCTGCTGAAAAACACCCCAACAGCATGATGCTGCCACCACCATGCTTCACTGTTGGGATGGTATTGGGTAGGTGATGAGCAGTGCCTGGTTTCCTCCAGACATAACGTTTAGAATCTTGTTCCTCGCAGTCTGAGAGTCTTTCAGGTGCTTTTTTGCAAACTCCATGTGGGCTCAGTGTTTTGCAATGAGGACAGGCTTCCATCTAGCCACTCTGCCATAAAGCCCAGATCAGTACAGGGTTGCAGTGATGGTTGTGTTTTTGGAACTTAGTCCCATCTCCACACAGGATCTCTGGAGCTCAGTCAGAGTGACCATCAGGTTCTTGGTCACCTCTCTCACTAAGGCCCTTCTCCCTCGCTTTCTCAGTTTGGCCGGGCGACCAGCTTAGAAGAGTCCTGGTTGTGCCAAACTTCTTCCATTGGAGGATTATGGAGGCCACTGTGCTCTTGGAAACTTTCAGTGCAGCAGAAACATCTCAGCAATGATCAAGAGAAATGGGAGGCACCTGAGCTAAATTTCAAGTGTTTTTGCAAAAGGTCTGAATACTTATGTAAATGTGATATTTCAGTTTTTTCTTTTTAAAGAATTTACAAAAAAAAACAATCCTAAACTTTCTGTTTTCAATCTGTTATTATGGGGTACTGAGTGTATATTAATGAGAAAAAAAAAGGAATTTAAACAATTGTAGCATCAGGCTGCAAAATAATAAAATTGAAAAAAGTGAAGCGGGTCTGAATACTTTCTGAACCCACTGTATCTAGAAATCAGGCACTCACTCTCCACAGCCCCCTGGTGCCCTCTGTCTGGTAGATGTTGATGAAGTTGGACATCATGCTACCTTGGAGCAGGCTGCCCTGTGCTTGCATTCTGATCTGAAACAAACACAGAAACAGAAACAAAACAATTGTTAAACTTTTGGTTTATGGAATAGGTTTAAAAAGGGTCAGTCAACAGCTGTTAATTAAAGTTACTGGACTGCTGTTTCTGAGCACATCCAAGTATTTCTCTGCATATCAATATCACAACTACTGCTTAATAAATAATAAAGTAGTGCTTTGATATTGACAACACACAAATTACATTATCCTAAGGCTTCTTCCCAGCATTGGAAATCACCTTGAGAACGTCCGTGGGGTTGGCCAAAGAGGAGGATAGGACTCCAGACACGACACCACAGAAGACATTGATGACCATCGTCTCATCTGTCACAAAGAGACACAAAATGAATCTACACAGAGCCAAAAGCAACCCGCAAGCACACAAATACAATGTTATCAAGATTATCCTACAATTAACTATATATAGATGTCTAAAAGGTAGATTATACAAAGAGATTATACAGCTTTATCAACACTCAATTCTTGAAGAAATTACACTTTTTGTGTCACTTTTAATACACTATTGCATCTTCTTTGGGTCGAAATATCAGTATAATTACTCAGCACAACAACTGAGACAGTCCAGTTCAATTATCATTGAACAAAATATGTCTTCTTAATATTAATTACAGAATAGGAATTATTTCTTTTGTAAGGAGCAACTCACTGGTATTACTGTTGTAAATATAAATACATGAATTTTAATGCAAACCAACTTAAGAGCTGTTTTATGACATCTATTTTAAGGTGTCTTTTTACCATCTGGTGAGGAACAAAAGTTGAAAATTGCTTTTGTACCTTGTACCTCACATCAATTAACCCTGCCGAATGAACGCCAAAGCACAACATCCTGTACAATTAAGAATCAACACTTTAAAAATATCTTGCACATTATATAATGCATTGTATATTGCTGAAAAAGATGCTTGATGTAAATAATATCACCACAGTTCATTCAGGATAGCCACTAAAACTTCAGTGTTTACACTGTTTCTGAATTGAGTTAGAAATTTGCTTGCAGTCCAACAGTACCGGCCAGTAATATTTGAGCATGCGCTGGATGCATGCAGATAAACAGTCCCTACAGAGAGCAAAAGAGGGAATGCATTTGTTGAAATGAAACCTCAAAACAATCATCTGGAGATAAAAAAAATTATCTACATTACTAAACAATAACTGGAATGTGTGGAACATGAAGTTTTGGTCTGGATATCCCGTGACTGCACCAAAAGTCCTAAAATACTGGTCACTGTTCTCAAACACCAAGACAATAGCAGGGCTTTTTTCTGGCTCAAAATGAGCCTTTGGGGGTGTTTACAAACATAAGAACAATTGGTCCTCATATAGTTAAAGCAACAAGTCTGCTACCTGACTTAAGAGAAGTCTACATATTTTCCTTGTTTTTGGGCCATTTCTTGAATAAAATGTTTTCTAAGCTTAAGTAAATTAAACCTTAATTACAAAAAAAAAAAAACTTGTTAAAAACAAAGTCTTGGTGATTTTCCTTTGGTGGATGCTGGGTGCCAAAAATATTTATATAATATTTATATAAAAGGAAAAACCCTGAAGTCAAGTGGTGCTTTCCTAGTAAGTTGCTAACTAGCTTATAAAATATATTACTAGTAAGTTTGTAAACAATAACCTCAAACTACTTTTCCTTTTAAACAGAAACTACAACATACTCTGCATACACACGTGCAAATGATCGATCAATATTGGAATTATTTTTACTCTCTATAAATCATTACCAGTCTCAAAAATTCATTATCGGTCGGGCTCTAGTTCAGACAGCTTGTCTATGATTAAAATAAAGTCCTATTTGTTTTTGGGCAAAGCTACAATTTTAGGATAACTATGAACTGAACACAAGTTTTTAGGAGAAAGTCGGAAAAGTTAAAAGTATCTTAAATGATTTCTTGAAATTACTGTTTACTACTCAGAGCTCCTTACAAGTACAAAGTACTTACATCACAGACAGCGTTGTGAAGGAAAAAAAAAATCATTATGCCTAAATTAGGTTATCTGCACATAACTTCTCACATTTGCTCTAATCTGCATGGAATCGGATGGAGTCAAACAGCCGTGACTAATGTTCATCTCTTTCTCGTTACATGTCAATTTCCATCCATCTGGCACACCAAGCAGATTAAAGCAATGAAAATTATTTTTAAGTTGTTGTAGAAGAGACTGCACATTGTGTCCATTGGCTTAAAATAAACAGAAAGCACTGTTTGTTAGCAAGTGGTCAATCTCATTACTAGTAGCCCAGTATAGTGTCTACACTGGAGTAAGAAGGAGGAGGATGAGACAAAATAAACATAATGGATTTAGTTTAGAATAATATTTACAGTAATCCTTGATCAATCTGATCAACAGCTAGTGTGGCGGTCCTCACGCCGCTCTTTTTTTAGGCAGGGGAACGGGCGTTCGATCCCACCACAACCACAGGGCAAACCCAAGCCTGTATCAAAACAAGCATTCAAAACACAGTGGCACCATCGAGGCATAAAGCATGCAGATTGGCAAACAATCAACAGAAATCAAACCAAAAGAAAGAGTGCTCTGTATGTTGGCAAAATATGCACACATTTAAAAAAAGGTGCAACTACAAAAATCTATATCCCTTCAGTTTCCCTCCCTGCTCCCTTCGCTTTTTAGATTTAGAATCATTATATATTAAATTCATATTAGTATGTTCACTGAATAAATCTGACATTTTACCCTGATTCATTGGTGCTGACACATTCAAAGAACGATTGTTCCAAATAAATTAAAGGCAATGACTGCGTTTTCTTTTTTTGGACAGGAATGTACACATCTCTCTTTTATTTGTAGCCGTTAAACACAACCAAAGTTTCAAATATGGTCAGTGCAAGTACAAGCTATCCCTGTGAGCCAAAAGCTCAGGCTTCAGACTGTCCAAAATGCTTTGTTACTGACAGTTTTCTCTACTCACGGCTTTGGATGATGTCAATGTGACAGGATGTTCCTAAAATGATAATATCAGGCTCACAGCTCTCTTTCAGGAATTTCCCAGCTTTTTAGACAAATCAGAAGAAATGACCTGAAGGGAAGTGCAAGGGACTTAAAATGGCCTGTTTCAGACAGAACATCTGAGATGCTGCACCAATCACAAGTCCCAAAACATAAATATGAAGCCTGTTTGGGTCTCAAAAGACATAACATCAGTTTACTTCTATGTCGATGAGAATGAATGCAATTTTATGCTACATACACTTCATATAAGATTAGATGTATGTCAAACAAATGGATAAAAGCATATCAGTTTTGCAGTATGAATACAGCCTGACTCACTCTTTCATAGTTTCCTGCGCCTCCTGCCACCACTCATCTTTCTGTCCCTTCCTTCCTTCCTCGCTGGAAGCACTTTGCCTGTTATTTAGCTTGCAAATTAGTGCCGGCAGCTTAACACACTCACTTCCAAATGGGTCAACACAGGTGTTGTATTTTTGCTGTAAGAAGAATTCTATTCAGTGGAAATGTGTTGGCAAAACAAATGTAACAGCACCAACTTAACCAGGGTAATCTGCTGAGACCTCAGTGTGTTTGTAATTTTTTTCTTATATTATTTACTTTACCAATTTTGATTTTTAACAGACAAATAGGAACGTGAAGTTAGCCAATGTAACTGTACTTTATACATTCCCAGAGGCAAATCAGCATATACTAGAACCTTAAGCCCTTTACCACAAAATATAAAGATATTTATATACTTTTCATTCATTGTATTTCAAATAAGTGACACCAAACCACCCAATATGCATGCAAAGTGTGCCAACACAAACAAAGAAGAGAAGATTTGCAAGGGGTTTGTCCTATTTGGTGCACAAAATGGTATTAATTTCAAACATAAAGAAAAGGAATGAGGAAATCTCAGCATGAGAAATGAAAAAGGAAGCAGAAGGCAACAGGAGCATGGTTATGAAACTGTACCACCACAAGATTTATTGAAGGCCAAAAGCATTTTTAGAAACTACATCAAGTTTGAATTTAGATGTGACTTTTTTTATTCATTATGCCACAGTATAATGTTAAACCACTCTGATATTCCGTTGAGTTTGATTTGTTGTACTATAAATATGATTTACATAATAAAAACACAGGCTAAAAATCAAGATGAGATAAATTATTTCACTGCAGCTCAGGTTATGTTGTCCAGTTAAATGTCAGTCCATCTTGATAAACAGCTCAACTCTTGGCAGAGCTCAAAAAATTATTGTTTTCTCTCAGGGAACCATTAGGGATGGGGATGCATTGGTTTACTGGGAACTATTCAACTAATCTTCAAAGACTGCCCCAAAGATTGTGTCTCGCTTGACCTGGGAGAATTTGTACTGGAGATCCACCTAAACCTTTTTATTTTTAGTTTTATTTATTTATTTTTTTAATAAAATAATTTGAATACTCAACAGTCTTGACATCACTAGAAGCTAGTGCTGGGTGGTATGACTGAAAATTTGTATCAGTATAGTTGTAACACATTATCTTTGCCTCATCCGATTCTCTGTCGCTGTGTGTACGCAGAGCTCCCGGAGCCCCCACAGTTTTGTCAGTTCACTGGTATGGCGGTAACAGTATACCAGTACATCTATGGGATGGCTGTGGCTCAGGAGGTAGAGCGAGTCGTCTACTAATCAGAAGGTCAGCTCTCCTAGTCTGCATGCCAAAGCATCCTTTGCCCCCGATGCATTCATCCGAGTGTGAGTGTGTGTGAATGTTAATAAGCAGTTAAGTGTATATAAAAGTGCTGTATGAATGTACGTGTGACTGGGTGAATGTGGCCTGTAGTTAAAGCGCTTTGAGTACACAGAAACTGAGTAGAAAAGCGCTACAGTCCATTTACCATTTACATCTGGTACACCGCCAGCACTACTAGGAGCCAAATTCTTAAGTGCAAACAAACATCTAAACCATCATCCTCAAGACGCAATGCATTTCAATTTTGTTTTCCCTTTGAAGTCACGTTACTACAGGGCATGTTGGTTTTCATTGCTTAAAACCCTTTCAGTCTCATCACCAGTTATAAGTTTTTTTTATCGTTAATTTTTATTTCTTTTTATTTCTGGTTTAGTGAGACATCCCAAATCTCACTAAACCAGCTCCAAAGCCTCAACAGGCTGGTTGTGATTATTTTACCAAAGTGACAAAGACTAACATTAAGGACATTTCCTATATATTTTTATTTTAGTTTTGTAAGTTCACAAAATTGTTTGTTTTTCTTTTTATTTCAAAATTGTAATATTTATTTTTATTACACTTGACTAAAATGTTTGACCACACCTAGTTCTTCACTTCACTCGTTAAAAGAGTGAAAGATATCACTCTGAAAAGCAGCATCAGTTAACCAGCTAAAATGTAAATTTAAGAAAATGACTTTCTGTCAGTACTGTTTTTGTTATCTAAGACCCAAGCTGGCTCTAAAGACTTTTGATCATTGTGGTCTCATATGGGTTTTGGCTGGGTTTAGCTTATGATGCTTACAGATCAGCATGTTACAGGAGGCTCCATCAGTCTCCAATCAAAAGTTGCACTGGAAGTGTGATTCTAAATTTTATGCTGTCTCAAACTACCTCCCTGCTTGGCCAGCTGTCTAGCTAAGCTCATTAGGCATAAAAGTGAAAATATTATCAAGATTCCAGCTGGGTTCTATGTAGCTAACTAACCAAATCCTGCTTATAGGCAGGCTGTAAACTTAGACTTTATAAAAAGACGTTAGCAGAAAGGCACAAGACAGGATATTAGAGGCAGAAATACTAATACACACCTTCTGGGTGACTGACAAACAGCCTCTTCAGAGAGTTATAGGTTCCAATCTTGATTGTCCCATAAGAGGCTTGTCTCAGAAGAGCGGGGGAAATCCTGCGAGGAGGTTAAAAAATAAAAAAGTTTTTAAAAAAAAGTTTATTAAAGCTTAGTTGCCAAAGCGAGTGCAAATCATTTACTTACCTGTGTGGCTTAGAATGCAAAAAAATACCATTTCAGCCTTTTTGAGGATTGTGAAATCCAAGCTATTGTCTGTTAGTCAAAAGGATCTTAGAAACTGTACACTAAAAACACCTGAATGCTCCAAAAGTCAAAGAAGCTTGTTTTTAATACTGTTTCAGAATGGATTACATTTCTTTTCCCACTGGGCTGTCAGTTCAATTCAGCTCAACCACCCACAAAGTGTAGCAGCTTTGTGTGCAACGTTCATTACTGCACATTGCATTGAGCACATCAGGGCTCCAGACTAATTTTGTTTTTAAACACTGTTAATGTTAAAAAACCAAAAAAAAAAAAAAAAACCGTGGGGCTCCAATAATCAGTGGGTTTCTTGTCATGACACCCTGGCACATTGTAAACTTTTGGAGGTGACCTCTTTATTCTGAAAATTAGAAATAGTAAAGAAAAAACAGCATGAGAATAGCTGTGCGCTTCAGCTCCTCTCCTACAGAAGGACAGTACCAATGGACTGAGAATGAGCATGGCCAATGGGTGTGGAGCTAGCAGCAGGAAGAAGTGAGTGTTTCACAAGCTTTCCCCCTTTCACTTTTCTCAAATTGCAGATCCTCAACTCCACGTGTTTTTGTTCCTCCCAACAGAGATGTGAGCAGAGGAGCTGAGGCAACAGGCATTTAACAAAATGAGACATCCTTGCCTCTGCGTCTCAGTTTAAAGTGATGTCAATTAAATATGACTTGTGGCACAGCTTCATCATAAATTGTTTTGTTACAGCCCAACTACTGCTGTATGTTATGATGTCAGATGTAACAGTGCTCAAGACATTTCTTCTATTTAGGGCTACTGTTGAATAAATCCACAACATGATGCAATGTGACCAAATATCTTTGAAGGTGAAGGGCAAAAAGCTTGATTACATAGCTGATCATCTTAATAACTGAAACAGCATATGAATACAAAGGATTAGTGGTTTGCAGATTTTTCCTGTGTGAAATGTCTCTTTTATAAGTTCAAGGTAAAAAATTATTATATGATGATTACAGCTTCTCTGGCATACCTCCTCTCTACTCTCTCCTCCATTTGTATTTTAAGAATTGAGACATCTTTCAACATGGTGCACTAAGATTGATTTCCAGATCACTGGCAGGAGGACGGAGGACATAGGACAGAGGAGACAAGGAGGAATACATTAGAGAAAGGAGAAAAGTTTTACTTGGTTGGGCTGCCCACGTATATGATAGGTATATTATCTTATGTTTAAGCTGCTAACGAGCTAGCCCAGGCTCTTCCCATCTCTTGGTTTCCCTAACAGCTGGCCAGGTAGCTACTGTGGTGGTCCACAATATCATTGAGTTTCTTCTCCCAGGCGGACTCCGACTGCCCCACCCTGGACTGCAGTTGCCAAAACCAGACACTGTTCTGCTCTAAACAGAACCTGCAGCAGATGGAGACCTGGTTCATGTGCTGCTGGACTGAGCTCACCCAGAACAGAACAAGGATTACGTCTGCCAGCCCCAGTCCAAGATGGTGGAGTTGGAGTTCATCCGCAGGATGAGAGACAGCTGATTACACTGTTCAGTTATTTATGGCCACAAAGTACTTGGCAAATATTTGCAGAGGAGAAATCAAAGGCGTTATTAAATAACTCATTTAGGAAATTTTGTGCCTCCTTTCACTCTGCACATGCATGTGAACAGATCACAATTATTTATCACGATCAGTCAAGACTTTGGAAAAACTGTGGATTTATTAGAAGTTTAAAAAAAAAGATAAAGCTGTGTTTTAATTAAGCAGATTTCCTTGAACTTTAATTATAATTCAAGTGAAAAAAAAAAGTTAACTGAACTAAATCCACCCTGGCAAAGGAGAATTAGGACTTTTATCGAGGGGCAAAAGTCAGGGAAAGGGATGTGCTGAAAGGCAAAAGAGAGAATTATTTCAAAATAGAAGCAGCACAAAAATAACTGCATCCTGACAAGCTCAAATTGAAACTGAAATTAAAATTTGATTTATTGCACAGCCCTGTGTGAATCTGTGGGAAACACTGGCAGTGCTGAATTTATTTCTGACTGGTCAACAGTGCACTCATATTTACTGAAGGCTAATGTGTCTACCCTCTCCTGACCGAAACAACCTGCTGACCCCTCTCAAACCGTACGTGACCTGACTCCCTTCTCCCTGTTACACAAAATATCATGAAGCTAAAATAGAACACCAAACGGCTTTAACAGAGCAGCCAGCGGGAGCTTGCGTCACCCACAGAACATATTACTTCTTGAGTAGCAAGAAGTAAGTAGACTTATTTGACTACACACTGAGAAAATGAAAGCTCTCTCCTCTAGGAAAAGCAAGTCACCTGGGATTGTATTCACACTGCCTGGAAACAAGAATTTGTAGGACTGAAATGCTAAGGAAATCTTTATTCAAATACCTCCCTTAAACTTACAACGGAGTCCTATTTCAAAGTGTATTAGCTCTCAATAAAGCTCAGATGAAAAACACTGGCGAGAAGGCAGATGACTGTTTTCTATGGTTCTCTTAAGCAAGGTAGGCACAGAAGAAGACAGCAGATTTTATCTGCAATATTAGAGAAGATATTAAGTGTACAGGGTCCTTCCTGCATATGAAAAATGTGGTACCCACCAAAGTGGTTTTGGCCTTCCACCAAAGGGAAATAACCAGATTTCTAACAAGATTTTTTTGTATCTAGAGTTACATTTATTCAAGCTTAAACAAAGATTTGGTCATCAAATGGCCATAAAAATGCAGGAAAATGCTTTTACAAGGTAACAGTCTTGGCCTTAACTACTGCTCATGTGTGTAATCACCCACCAAATGCTCATTATGAACCAGAAAAAATCCTGGCGTATTAGGCAAAGGCGGGGTTTTTACTTGATTAACTAATAGCATTTAAAGTAGACAGCAACATTGTCAAAACTACCCCTACAGTGAAAGATGAGTTCTTGGCTTTTCTATTTAGAAATTTCTCAGTATTTTGCCATGTTCCCTGATAATAATTATTAAAAAGGGGAATTTTAAGATGTCTAAATATTTGTAAACTTGGCCACAAAAAGAGCGCCTACTGTAACGGTTCCAAACAGATGAGTGATCTAAAAGATCCTTTTCCATACCCAGAGTAGAGCGCCCGAATGCCCTCCTCCTTCCCAATCCTGAAGAGGGCATGGAACATGCCTCTGTAGCGCACCTCCGTGTACTGGGACTGACCCTGGACCTGTAGCCGGGTCTTAGTCAGGTCAATGGGAAATGTGCCTGAGAATGAAAAACAATAATAATGAAGAAACATGTAAAACACATATTTTTCAGGTGTACTGTAACTTATAACAAAAGGCTCACAGAATACAGAAAAAAAGGCTGTCAGGTAGCACTCTGCTCACATCATATGCAGTACAACTCAGACATTATCAGAGAGAGATTCTATATTGAAATCAGTGGGAGAGTTCTCTACCAGCAAAGATGGTGGCAGAAGCAAAACTTCCAGGGGAAGTTTATTTTGGGGAAAAGTGAGCAAACACTTCCTTGAAGTGTTTTATTTATTTATTTATTTATTTAAATCAGATTAGTCTGGTGAGTCTATAACTGCAATCCTTATGTTCTGGAGATAATGCTTCAGGATGACTGCCAAAATAAAGGCCCAGAGATGTTTCAAGGTGGCTGCCAAGTGTTAAGAATTGCTTCTAGGGCTGCCTGATTATGGCAAAAAAAACATATTACAACATATTAACAATTATTCAACATGATTACTCATTTACTTACTGGATATATTAAATGCAAAAAAAAGAGAATCCTGTCTTTTTAAGTCCTTGAACTTCAATTATATTTGAACTGAAAACAAAAATAATAATAATAAATAAATAAGTCAATGTAAACTGAAACAAATGTGTCACAGCCAGGTGGGGAGTGAATCTGAACTTTCATGGACAGGCAAAAGCAAAGGAATGGGATAACCTGGAAGCTGAAATTGTATCTGAAATTAAAAGTCGAATAATTGCACAGACTTACTTGCTATTAGAAGGACTTTGTGCTATTATCCTTAAATTTTAAGCATTAAAAATTGTCGCAACATCTATTCAAACACTGGAAATGCATTTTTTCCTTTATTCGAGCTGTGTACCACAATTATAAAGTAAGAGAAAAGAGAGAAAAACTGAGAAAATGTTTTAATTTTACGTCATGTTGTCAATAATTATAAAAGAGTGGCTACTTAGGAGTGGTTTAAATTTTCTATTTTTGCATGGAGCATACGATCTAAATATGATTTTGAATGTGATGATGATAACACCTGAGAGGCCAAACCGGGGTTAAATGCCAGATTTGTGTCTTCTCTCAGCAACCTGACTGGAGTTTGTGAATGGCTTACACCTGCAGTTGCAGTAAGGGGCATACGATTAGCATCAAACAGCTTTGATATTTTTTTGGGTTACACGCATCAGTTCTCCCTTTTGAAGCCAGCGTTATCTCTGGTGCAGCATTTCCCTACAGCTGCAAATTTATGGTTAACTATTTGCATACAATGTGCTCTACCACTATGACAATAAAGCATATAAGCCCAAACCTACACCTGATGGTCAGTGTGTGGATACTGCGGTGCATCACGTACCGAATTCTGCGACAATCGAGGCCATCCCTCCGTAGATAAACGGCTTCCAGTTCAAGTTGGTCATCTCCGTGGCGGCGGCCGCTGCTTCCACCTGCTGCAGCCCGGCTAAAAATAGAAACAGGCCACCCAGACAGAGGTCAACACAGTGCTGCCACCTCAGACAATACAACATGTCGACAAACATTGAGGTAAAGGGATGCTACAGATCAACGAAGCTACTCAGCATCAGCATCCCAGCATACTGCGCCGGAAAGAGACGCCCGCTGTATCGAACACGGCGAGGAGAGCCGTCATATTTGTTGTGAGGCTACTATTGGCTGGGAGTTAAATCGATAACATTTTTGACGTTTTGATTGGCTAGCGTGTCGGAGGCGGGCACGAAATTTGTGACTGGCAGCAACAGTGTCACGAGAAATAAATGAAGTTATTTATTATTAGTGCTAGTCATTTAACGACAAAGACGCTAGTTAATTACTGAAATATAACTCGCTTTGTTTTGATATACAGTTTTAATAATATAAAAACGTCCTTTTAAATCGTCTTTATTACAGAGATGACCGTCCCACCTGCTTCCAGCGCTCAGCTTGGAAACAGATGGCTGCTGCTAGGCTAACGGCTACTTCTGGAAATTACTAGCCCGTTTGTTAGCAAACTTACCGGTTGGCAGCTGGTTACCGTTACAGTGAGCCGAAAATTAACGTACCTGTGGTGTCGAGAAAGTCCGCGTTCTTCTATATGATTTGGTTTCTCATGTCTCAGAGCATATCTGTGCCTTGACTTTAATAAAATGCAAGCGGAAAACTTCTCACCTTCCGTTAGCTTTCCATTTGAGCTAACGTCAATTGCGGCAGAAGTTATAAAAACAGGATTTCCGTTAACACTTTCAAAATAAAAGGCTTTGTTGACTGACATATGTAGCAACCAAGCAAGGTCATCTGGGTCATTAGGGTTAAAAAAAAATAGTAAAACGGGGGGGGAAAAAATGCAATGACACACATAGCATATGAGCACAACGTTATGTTAAGTTTAAGACAAAAAGTCCAGAAGGGGCTGGAAATGTAAAGAGAGCGATTTCAAAATAAAGGCCTTGCAAAATAAACAATTTTAAACGAGTGATTTACTGGTGCTTCCTCGGTATAGTGGATGACACATTTTGCCTTTCATGCAAATCGCCGCTGGTTCAATTCCAGCCCGCGGCACATGTCCCCCTAGGGGTTGCGTCAGGAAGGGCATCCGGTGTAAAAACTGCCAAATCAAAAATGCAGAGCTACCCGCTGTGGCGACCCCTTGTGACAAGGGAGCCGCCGAAAGTAGCTTTTTTTTTAACTAGTGATTTACTGATGGAAAATTGTTGTTGTAGTGATTCCAAAATGTTTATTGGCTATTTGTATGTGTAAATATATAATTAAACAACTCAGCTGATAGATCTTTGGGAAGACTGATTTTGTTTCATTGGAGTTTTATTGTGGAGTGGTTAATTCTCTGGAGACAGTTAAACACTCACTCATACAAAAGTAATAAAAGTACATCATTTCCAAACATTTCAGGCAGCACATTAAATTAAACCCCATTTGTGTAAGTCAAGCATTCAAAATAAAGTCATATACTTAATTACACTATAACATTTCCTTTTGATAGTCACGTTTCTTAAATAAATCCTTACTCATTTACTTCTCGGTTTTCAATTTTACAACAACACATATTCAATATTTTTTCTTGCAACAGATGAGATACTGTGTCCTCACTAAAACAAAATGTCAGCACTCATATGACTTGAAACAACCCAATTTTTTTCCAGTTTTTAATGAAATTGATTTCTACCTACAGTGTTATAGTACAAGACTACATAGGATGCAAGTGTTGTATTATGTTTTGCTGCTGGATTCTTTCAAATCTAGTCCTACAAAATAAAATTCATCTCCACTGTTTTGATGTTTAAAAAAAAAAAAGAAAGAAAGAAAATCTCCAAGCCTGTGTAAATAAATCCCCATAAAACAGGATCTGTTTGGTACATTGAGTACCTGAGAGTATTTTGTTTTCATAGTCACAGATCAACTGTTCATCAGGTAGCTGCACTGCAGTAAAACATACTTCACACAGTCACACAAACAAAAATGCTTCGAGCTGTGCAAAAAATGCCATTGCCTTTGAAAATATGATACCTGAAATTCTTAACATGGTGCAATGATGAGCTGTAGTTTTGCTTATGTAATAAGAGTAAAGGGCATAAGGTCAACATGGTTAAGCTAACGTGTCTAAGGCTTATGTTTCTTGTACAACCATGCCACATATTTGCAAGGGACAAACAAAATGTTATCGTGGTGTTTAAGTGGACTCTTTTTTCTTTCAACTCTTTATAGGTTGGTCCAGTTTGCATTCAGTCTAGCTCAGTCTCGGTAGTGATCTCCTGTCTTGCCATAAGCCTTGTGTGAATATGTCTAAAACCACGGTGTATTAGCTCTGTGTCAGAGAAAATAACATGTCTAGTCTTTCAACAACTGCTGCTATCTAATTGGTGGAAAATTCTGACTTTTATCCTGGCTGAACAAATCTGTTTTTATTATTCTTTAATCTATTATTATTCAGGCCACTATAGAGATAGAGATTGGAAACAACTCTTTGGTAGTTATTAATGGAGGGAAGAGAGTTTGCACTTGCATTTTCAGACTTTACAACTCACAGGGCTTCCAGGAGCTTTAATCAGCAACTTTTTGGCTACCCATCTGTTGGCAGAGTATCTAAGCTTGCAGTAAACTCATCAAAATGCTTTTAAAAGAGGACCATTGATGTCCTGTCCACCTCACTCGCATCTCACACAGCAAATATCCACAATGTTAACCTTCATCAGTAGAAAAAATAGACATTGCTTAGGTATTCTTCTCCTCTACATTTATAATATAGTCAGAGAATATCAATAGTAAACAAAAATGAGCAGTTGGAGCCCAATTCAAGGAAAACTGAGTGCATGGGAACTCCACATTCCAAAAGAGGAGGGATGCATTTCCTCTGCTTCTTCTTCTAGAGGGCATACTTGATGAGGTTGATTATTTGTTCAGACACAGGAAGTGGTGGAATCACAGAGTAGTGCGCAGCAGCCGAATGACTCGCTGGTAAAGCTGTTGGACAACTGACACCAGATTCCTAAGGGACAAAATGTATAGTGTGAGCAAAAATCGGATGGAGAGAGACTAGTCCCTGCTCCTTATAGATCATTGAATCTTTGTTGCTCTTTTAGACCTACAACCTGAACAACAATTGTCAGTGTGATTAAAGTGAAAGTTTCCATCAACCACCTGCTGATTTTCATCCACCACAATCAGTATCTTGTCTTTGGAATCTCCCGTTCCAGCACATCCCAAAGGTACTCTGTTGGATTGAGATCTGGTGACTGTGGAGGCCATTTGAGTACAGTGAACTTACTGTCATGTTCAAGAAATCAGTTTGAGATGATTTGAGCTTTGTGACATGGTGTGTTGTCCTGCTGGAAGCAGCCATCGGAAGATGGGTTCACATAATCATAATGGAAATGGTCAGCAAAAATCCTCAGGTAGGCTGTTTTGTTTAAACAATGCTCAGTAGGTACTAAGGAGCCCAAAGTATGCCAAAAAATATCTCCCACACCATTACACCACCAGCAGTAGCCTGAACTGACGATACAAGGGAGGATGGATCCATGCTTTCATGTTGTTTACACCAAATTATGACCCTACCATCCAAATATTGCAGCAGAAATTGAGATCCATCAGACCAAGCATCATTTTTCCAATCTTCTTTTGTCCAATTTGGTGAGCCTGTGTGAATTGTAGCCTCAGTTTCCTGTTCTTAGCTGACAGGAGTGGCACCTGGTGTGGTCAGCAGGTCGTCGCGGTCTTCTGCTGCTGAAGATTTGAACTTCATGCCCATGTCTACATGCCTAAATGCACTGAGTTGCTGCCATGTGATTGGCTGATTAGATATTTGCATTAATGACCAGTTGGACAGGTGCACCTAACAAAGTGCCCATTGAGTGTATGTTTTATAGACACTTATTACATTTCCTTGTATCCGTTACCAGGCCAGGTTTGTTCTGAAATACTTCAACACATATTGACACTTTTCATGTACGTCTAACTGAAACTACAAATTAACAGGTACATAAAAACCTTACAACAATGATTCAGTAAATTCAGTGGCAAAAAAAAAAAGGATCCTCTTTTTCAGAAATAATGACATACAGTAATTACCTCGGAGAAAACTTTTCTGAGATTTTTTTTAAGAAAGAACTTTCTATTTAAAAAAAAAAAAATCTGACGTTTTTTTCTGAATTAATGATATGTTAAAATCCCAAATGAGCGTCTATTGACTTGAAAGCTTATTATTAGTCATGAAATCAGGCTTTCAAGTCAATAGAGGCTCTTTTGGGATTTTAACATATCTTTAATTTAGAAAAACAGAACAATTATTTATTTATTTATTTATTTTTCTCAGGTGAATCCATTACTCTTTCGTACTGAACAGTTATTGTTCAAAAAATTAAAATTAAACTTTGTCCTACTTTAATCGCTACAGAGCCTGAACTAGATATCCTCTTCATTAGTTGCATTGAGGTTGCATTTTAGACACAGATACAACTTGGTCCCGGTGGAAAGGCTTAACTGACAGGTCTACACTATTTATGAAGAGCTCACTCATGGAGCCTTGTGGGTCCATGTGTGAAAAACATTAGCAACTATTTTATTCAGATTCCTCCTATTCAGAGGAGTGAAGAGGATGGACTTTTTTTTCTTTCTTTAGAGATTTGTCTGGATTAGAAACTGAGGTTACAGCTAAGCTGCTTCTAGCACAGGCTATAAGGGTGAAACAAAGATTAAATCAAAATCCCTTATCATGCCTAATGATTAATATGCCGAGCTTGAACTTTTATTGCGTGCTTCTCCCTCATTTCCTGTTATTTAGCCACTGTCTGTTTGTTGTAAGGCCATAAAAATGCCGCAACATTATTAAAAAAGTCAGTTAACTACTACTACTGAGATGTGTTCAAGTGCAACAGAATTCAAAAGGTTACTGAGGTTGTTTTTCATGCATGATAACAGGAACAAACATAGACTCACCGAGCTCCAATGGAGAAGCAGTTGTTGCGGTTTGGATGAAGGCAGAAGAGCGAGGCCACGCAGTAAACACAGCACAATAACATGGACAGCAGGCGTCTCTTTAAAGACATCTTCAGTCTGGTAGAAGCACAGGAGCAACAGGTAACACTCCCTTTTTTTCAACAGGTAACACCTTTTGCTTCAAGATGCTGTTTAAACGTTAAAAACGTCTACTAATTACAGTACTAATAAGTATACTTGTTATGAAATATTTCTTCTTTAGAGTCTCTAAATTTGGAAAACTTGTGCAAATAACTAATCTGGAACACTGTAACATTACATTTCCAAACTCCTGTACTTAATTTACATGATGCAGAATATGTGAGAAATGTTATAAGCTGAAAGTAGGGGCACCACCACTGAAAGAATTCAAAGTCTACCGGAGGCCACAGTGATGTGGAATAACAAAAGGAGCAGAAAAATCCCCTGGCCTCCACCTCACCCTGACAGCATCACTCACATAACATCATCATCACCTTAAGAGTTGTTCTCAGAAGAAATCTTTCCTGACAGACTGATCTTCCAAAACTGAGAAAATCGTCGCTTTGGTTAAAAAAAAAAAAAAATACTCAGAAACTTCTTCAAATCAAACCCCAGGCCCAGGTGAAGAAAATCCCTCACAGCGATTGTAGGAGTGTAAACACAATCCGGGCTCCATGCGTGCTGCTGGGCACTGGGCACAATAACTGCTGACCCTTGCTTTGTTTTGAATGGTCCTGAAAGGTCTAGTAGGGGTGAATAACATTGCCACATTGTGCGTCTGTTGGAGCTATTTTGGTTTGTCAAGAGGGAGGGGTGCGTGTGAGATTAGATAAAAAGAGAATCTTTCCTCTCAGGTTGCTCTGGACTTACTAAACTAGTTGAAACTGTGCTCTGGGCTGAAAGGCAAGGCGTGACAGCACTGAACAGTCAGGCTGAACTAACATATTCACATCTGTTCTCTGTGAAAACATTTCTACAGAAGTCCAGTTTAATGATTAATGCATTTTTCCTCACAGTGGCTACTGAAGAAAAACTGGGTTTTGCAGAGCACGTTAATAGTTTCACGAGACATTTCTTTGTAATGTATAAATGAAACCATTAAAATTGCACACATGTGCAACGTGTGTAACGTGATCATTTTAGAATCAATGATTTGTCTGCTTTGTAAGTAACGGCAAAGGCTTTTTAGGTCGATAAAACAGCGGACACCCAGTCAAAAATCAGAAACTTGTGTCACACCAGAAACTCGGCACCCCGTTCTCTTACGGGGTGCCAGTGGTGGACCTGTCAGTTCTGGTGTTCTCTGCTGAATGCCAGTCCACGTATGGATGTGTCATCCTTCAGGAGCTCAACTACCTGTGCAACCTGAACGGGATGCAGGCACTGTTTCATGTTACCAGCAGTGACAAAGACACTAGGTAAAAACAAAAGTAGAAGAAAATCAGCCAGGAGGGATAAGGAGAGACCAATGGTTTGTGGGCACCACCTGGAAAACCATTAGATGAAATGGATTCACAATGATTTATGCTTCCTAACTGGACAGACTGGTATCCCTGAAGTTTAAATGACTTTGTGTTATACTATGATGACCAATTGTTCTCTTAATTTTTTTGAGCATCAGGGAGCAAACGTGGTCACAGTGACAGTGCTAACATGGCAATTCCTGGAAAATAATATTCACCCTCTTTGTTATATGAGCACGCTTTGAATGTCAGCATGCTAATGCAACATAAGTAAAATAGGAAATTCAGGTAACAGGCCGCAACAGTCAACACAGGTTGATTAAAATCATTGTCTTTATATTTATTAAAGAAAGGAAAGAAAGAGGAGACACAGCTGCATAAAGCCAGCCGCCAGCCAACCACTGCCGGGGCACTGGGATTATTATACCTGTGTACAAACTGCAACTCAAAATACAGGACCACACTAATAAGTCATGTCAATCAAAGTTACACAAATCATTACCATCAAAAGTGAACTGTCACTGTACTAGAAACAGAGAGGGATAAGATTAAAACCCTAAACTATAAACACTCTATGCTAAAAATAACTTAAAAACTAAGAGACAAAAAGACAAAAACTAAAATATTCAAGTAAAATCACAATCAAACAAACAGGAGTCAGCGTGTCTGCATCGCTGACAGTTAAATGTGTCTTTAGTTTTCAGCCAGAGCAACAATAAACCAGACAATCTATGTGAAAACAGCACACAAAGCACAGTATGAGCACAAGTATGAGGGCAAGCAGCACCTGCTGGTAATCAGCCTATTTATTAGTTTGTGCCTCTCATCTGACTGGCTGTTGCCCCCTGCCTGGTTCCTAGTTTTCCCATGCCACACTAATAATTGCCTGTTAGCAGAAAACACAGAGTACTCCTCAGTCTAAAAGGAATTTCATTAGTTCTGCAAGCACTTGATCATAAATGAAAACTGACTTGATGATGATGCCGACTCTTTTGTGCCAAACCAGCTGCAAAGAAAAGAAAAAGTAGATCAAGGTCCTTTTAATCACTCAGACTGAATATGAATATCTGTGCTAAAATTTCATGCAAATCCATCCATCAGTCAACATATTCTAGTCTGGACCAAAGGTGTGGTTCGATGAGCTGACGTAAAATTTCCACAATTTTTCATCCCGGGAGCCACATTTATTGTGGGCACTATATCATGTCTTTGATTCTTTTTTTTTTTCTCGAAAGAGCAATGTGGACATCACACACTTTATATTATTTAAACTGACCAACAGCTTGGTAGGCAAATATAATAACTATTACTTATTAAGTTTGGCAACATGATTAGAACAGATTGTGTGATGTTGTTGAAATACAAAAATCACTTAATGCGCACATGTAGACATGAAAGACATTTATTGCTTCTATCTAAACATTCCATAATTTGCATCACTTGGAAATGAAATGTTTGCAACCGCTGTAGTGTTTACTAGTAGATGAAAAAGACATTTTAAATCAGTAACCGTCTGTTTCATTATATGCGTACCTGTAATTGTACATTTTGGGAAATAAAACAGCCTCAACTGGCATTTCTTTTTTCTTTTTAATGTTTTTAATTCTGATCGGTGAATATTTTCCCTCTAAAAACTGTCCCCAGTATATGGAAACTAAAGTGAAATACTGTTTCTCTGAACCTAACATGGCTGATAAGAAATATAACAATAATTGATGAAAGTCATGTGTAACAGGCAAACAGACTGTTAAGCTAATCATTAACAATCTTAATTTTTTGATAAGAATTTATGTAATCACACTGATATTTTTCTTCAACTGCATATAGCTGCTGTTTGCTGGTTTTAGAAGCTGGTGTGATGCCAGGTAATGTTTGGAGTGTGTGCAGAGAGAAAGCATCATTAGTCTGATCTATTTGTGTGTGAATCCTAGTGGAAAATGGTCCCATCATGCCAGATGTCTCTCCTGGGGACTCTGGAGCCAAAATAGGATGCTAGCCAGCAGGGTTGGAGTTAAATTAAGTCCATTCAGCACTGCACTTTAGCCACTTCTGTTTCATTTTACTGTACACATTCTAACCTACCCTGCTTTTAACGTTCCATTGTCACATGCAGTGATCAACAGAATGAACGAAAGTCAGAAAGTTTTTTATTTTTTTTCCCCAGAAAAAAAAAAATCTCAAAATGTGTTTCTTTCCAGCTCCACTGTCACATGTTCCTGTGTTATTGCACTTCTGAACACTCACACAGTAAACCTGCAATCTGTGGGACACATAGTTTGCTCGGATGCATGTGGTGATAGTATGCTGTTACAGTACCCTGAAAGATAATAGATGGAGGAGCAAATGTGCTTGTTTTCTGATGCTTCTTTTAAACTGGATGAATCAATAAAATGCAGAAAATGTAGAGAAATAACTGTGTGATACATCAGCTCCACATTATTTACTCTATCTGTTATTTTCATCTCTGGATTTATGTCTCATCATTGGAATCACTTTTCTTCTGTACAGTGTAACTGAGAAATAAATAAAGATGCAGTGTGTTTTACTTTATTGATGTCGTTGCTCATAGCGAATACCTGCATGTGCTTCTTGTACTTTGTCATTCAAAATCTCTTGATTGGGTCCATATGTGGGCTCCCTCTCTGTCACTATCACCAAAAGGCAAATGCACCCAGGTGTACAGCAAAGAGACAAGCTCATTTCTTAAAGCAGGAAAGATATTTGTATTTTGATGTGGTAACAAGTTTCATCATGCATCAAAGGCAATTATCCATCCATCCATCCATCTATCTATCCATCCATCCCCTAGGATGGATGGATAGAACACCATGAGGATGCATACAAGTTATGTAACCCTCAGTTGACTACAAAATATGCTAACATTATTATTTTTTTACTTTTATTCGTGTTTCCATGGTGCTGTGATTAACACATTCACCTTACATGTCAAAAATCCCCAGTTTGATTCAAGGAAGAGACACAAACCTAGCCTCAAGGGGTCACAAGCTAATGTACTCCTTAGTGCCGGTCCCAGGCCCAGATAAATGTGAGGGTCACGTCAGGAAGGGCATCTGGTGTAAAATCTATGACAAATCACATATGCAGATCCATCCGCTGTGGTGACCCCGTGGGAAATAAGGGAGCAGCCAAAAGTACTTACTATTCTTGAATTTTATTATATGCGATAAAAAAGGTTCATTATAATTTAAATACGTAATTGCACAGTTGAAATTTGCCCATGTGGGACAAAAGGCCTTTAGACAAATAGAAATAGTGAAATGGATTTTACCTCAGGTCCAGGAAGTGTGTGGACCTTGAGGTCCTAGCAAGGTACCGTGTTGGTAATCCACAGGTCATAAGTTAGGAGTCACAATAGACTGAGAACTTCTTTGTGAAACCAAGTGTTAAAAACAATGAAAACTCTCCACTTCAGCAACTGGTTGAGGTTTTCATGCATTTTTTTCTTTTTATCTTTGATGTTTTTTCACACGTCTTCCTCTTAGGGGTGAACTCTGCTGCCATCCCCTTTCTTGTTCAAGCCAACTTTTAAACCAATCAGAATTTAACCTAGGCATGTAGCATCATCTTCATCTGGCTACATGCTGTTGGCATCTACACACAAGTGTGTCTGCCTTGCCTGTGCATTGGTTAAATTCCCACAATCCCTTTCTCTGCATAGCCAGAGAGCTACAGATACACCAGGATTTATGGTCACCAAAGCAGGACCATAAATTTTGGTGGCACCAACTCTGGCTCCACCCCTGCAATGGCATCAAGCTGAAAACAGGAAAAGTAATAGTAATGGAACCTAGAAACTAATTTAGTAATGTCTACTACAAAGAAATAATAAACCTAAATTTTGCCAACATATGTGCTCCATATGTAAAATTGTATTACACAGTCTTGCTTTGATTTTCCTTACTAGACACACAAGAGTCTCCCGAGTAACATTCAAGTGTCCCAAATAAGCTATGACAGTGTGACAGTGAGCCAGCATGCACAGCCCCAGAACCCTAAAACCGAAACAGCTAAATCTTATTCAGTGGTTTGCTTTTACTTACATAACTACTTTAAACGATCTGCTTAGTGTTCCATAGTGATTTCTTAATTTGTTCATTTATTTCTTCCCTAATAAGGAAAATTTTAGTATTGTAAAGTACATTAACCCTAACCAGCCCTAGTTTTAAAAAATAAAAAAACCCTCTAGATTAAAGAGGATAAATACAGTAAAGTGATTATAAAAGTAGAAGTCTTCCTGCATGGAAAAGAGAGCCAGCAGGCGGGAGGCTGGGACAAGGTTCAGTCACAAAGAGGCAACATCAGCAACGGATGAGCAGTGAAAGGGTACGTATGTGTTTTCTACAATAGTGTGTGTGTGTCTACAGGCTCTGTGTGTGTATGTGCGTGAGGGGAGGGGAGAAGAGAGACCTGCTGATAATGCTGTGCTTCTGTCCTTTTGGCATTAGCTGAAGGGATTTTAAGGACACAGACGAGATTGCCGAGATCGAATGGATGTTTCAAGAACAAGATAACTCTCCGAAACTTTGGGCTCAGTCAGCGTGGAAACATTGCTACAAAAGTGGATTAACGTAACGGGGCATTGCTGATAAGATTCTTCTTATTGCAGTGATCAGACGCACACCTCTTCAGTTTAGTCACATTTTTAGCCACTCGAGCAAGTACTGTGATATTTGATGTTTCATTTGGTATGTTAAACTGCCTAAAATACGTTTAAAACTTGTTTATTTTTGAGGATCTTTGCAAATATTTTTTTGTTAGATTTAAATTTTGTATTGATTGATGGACAAAGATAAATCACTGATTGTGATCACAACAATGTCGGCCCATTTCAGCTATACACTGGCTTTGTGAATTCAGCCTCCTGCTGGATGACTCCTGACACCACGGATTCCAACCAATCATTGACCTGCAGTGAAATGAGGCCTCAGGTGATGGGTGTGATCCTCAGCATCGCCTCTTCTCTCATCATCTCCACCAACCTGCTGGTGGCAGCTGCTTTACTGAAGCTACTCCTCAAGAAGTGCAGCCAGAGCTGGTGCTTTGTCCTCAACTTGGCACTGGCCGACATTCTGGTTGGTGTAGCCATCACTGGCCTGGCCACCGAAGACTTCAGCAGCAATGTCATTCACGCTGATCTTCCAGCAAACGCCACGCCTTCCACGGCCCAGGGCAAGACCCGGTGTTTGATGCGAATGGCCTTTGTGATATCACCTTGCATAGCATCCATCATGTCCATGTTCCTCATCTCACTTGACCGCTATGCCGCCATCAAGATTCCCCTGCGGTACACGCTCCTGTCTGGGAAGGGGACTGCAGTTGGGTCCTTGCTGTTTCTGTGGACTACCTCCTTCACAATGGGCTTTATGCCAGGTGAGAAGTAAAAATGATTAATCAATTAATCATGTGTTTAAAATATGCGGGGGGGGGGCTCTTGTGGAATTTTGTGACACAAAAGGCACAAGTAAGAAGGTGGTGTAGAAGGTCAAATCCAAGAGTGTAAAGGTTTATCAAACAGGGTTTTACCTCTTGAGCCCAAGGCTACTGTTTGAAATTTCTACCTGGAAAAAAAAAAAATCCCCAAATTTAGTAGCTGCTGCAAAACTGTAAATTCAAAATATACGATACTGGGTTCTATGGAAGAGAAACATTTGGGAGTCTTGCTTTACTTTGTATTCACCTCAAGATTCCTTTGAGATTCCTCGATTTTTGAAGCGCTGTTAAACTTTCTTTTTAGGATGTCGCAGGTCGCACTAAGATTGTCTGCATATTTTGCCTGTGTGCTTTAGAGTGTGGCTACCTTTTGATTGGCAAGTTGCTATCATATGCGCGTGCAGGGTCCCCAACTAGCGTAATGAGAGGGCTAACAGCATGCACAGTAAAATCTGCACTACTAGTCTTCAGTGAGACTGTGTGAAAATGTGAAATTCCAGATACTTTTCCATGCTATACAAAGAAAGGAAAAGAGATATTATTGTGACATAATGTTGTTGTTGTATGGTACAGTATATTGAGTGACTTTTTTGCATTGTTTGGTTTATGAACTGAGCAGGCATATATGAAAAATAACCCATGTCCCCTGTTCCTCAGTCATGGTGCGGCAACTGCAGGAGGAGACAAGCTATGACGGCTTCTGCGCCTTGTTCTCTGTGATTCACAATTTGGGCATGGTCACTTTGTTCAGCGTTGTCTTTTTCCCGGTGCTCACTATCTTCATCTACATCTACCTGGACATCCTGAAGATTGCCAGCAGCCACCAGAAGCAGATCTGCCGTGTTAGGCAAGCAAGTTCCTGGAATGCTGACCACCACCATCAACAAAACCAGCATCATCCGCACCATCTGCATCTGAGGATCAGTTACTGGAGTCATGTCAAGGCCCTAAGAACGGTGGCAGTGCTCGTGGGCTGCTTCTTAGTCCTCTGGTGCCCTTTCTTTGTAGTAAGCATAGTGCACATTCTGTGTAAAAGCTGTGCACTCAAAGTTGTGATCGAGAATCATGTGTGGCTACTGGGACTTTCCAACTCACTAATCAACCCTGTGGTGTATGCCATTTGGCAAAGGGAGGTGCGGCTGCAGTTGGCAGCCATGTTTTCCTGCATTACAGTCAGATCACTGACTGCCAGTCCACCAGTTGTCACAGAAAGATGTGACCCGCAACCACATGTTCAGACTCAAGCCTGTGTTTCTGGAGGAGATACACTAAACCCTTCACTGTTGCAGCCAATCACCAATAACGAGACTCATGCTGTACCACAGTCTGTCACAAGTGTGTGACAGAAACTGGGAAACTCGAGATATAGTACAAAAACACATGTACATGTGAATGATTCTTTTCGGAATAAAGCATTGATTGACTGGCTTATAGAATCAAGATTTGTAAGCCCTGAAAAGTATATGATTATTAAATATGATACTGTTAACTTATTTGTACCCTACAGTGGTTCTCAGGTTTCAGTGTGATTTGATCCAATTCCTTCAGGTATGACCAAAGTCAGGCCATGCAGCTAATAAAGTTCAAGCCATAAGTTTTGCTTTCTTTGTTTTACTCTAGTTTCTGAAGCATGCTATAGTTCTGAATTATATTTGGAGAGCTACTGTTCCTGGAGACCATATTTTTACCAGTTATGATAAATGACAACACTCTGAGATAATTTCTGAAATATTTTGGCCTGAGGCCAGTACTCCTCGGTGCTCCCAGTGCTGAATGAGACATGTGAACGTGAGCATTTCAATAAAACTTAGAGATTTTTTTTTCATAGCTCCCTGTGAAACCAGAAGGGTCAGAGGTCAGTGGTAGCAGAGGGCAGGAAATTCAGTGCTTCAGTTCACAGACTTTGACATGCGTTCCTGATCCACATGTCCGCATGGGTTCAGGCCTGTCCCATTTCTAGAATTACTGAAAATTTAAGCTCTTTTTGCACACTTACTGTAAGCTTGATATCCCACAGAGACTTACAGAGGACGTCTGTGTGCAGCCTGGTGAAAACTCACAAAGAAGTCAGATGAGATGGTTAACACACAGGGAAAAAAAGAACAAGAATAGTTAAGTCAGTATACATCTCTGATTTTTGCTTTTACTTGTAAATTAATTAAGTAAAACTTGTAGTCGGTGGTTAGCACTATTGACTCACAGCAAGAAGGTCCTGAGTTCGAATCCACCATCTGGCCAGGGCCTTTCTGTGTGGAGTTTGCATGTTTGCCCTGTATCTGCATGGGTTCTCTCTGAGTACTCTGGCTTCCTCCCACAGTCCAAAGACATGCAGTTAGTGGGATTAGGTTATTGGTAATTCTAAATTGGCCGTAGGTGTTAATGGTTGTCTGTGTCTCTGTGTTAGTTCTGCGACAGACTAGCGACCTGTCCAGGTTGTACCCCACCTTTCACCCTATGGTAGCTGGGATAGGCTCCAGGCCCCACCTGCGAACCTGAATAGGATAAGCGGAAGAAGATGGATGGATGGAAAATTTGCAGTTATATGCAATGTTGAATTTAGTTTAATTTCTTCTGCAGTGAAAGTACTGTGAGTTTTTTACCAGTGAGCGTAGGATTTTGGTTCCAGTGCACTGATTGGTTCAGAATCTGTGTGGACAAATTGCAGACTGTATATAAAAGACTGCGATGTCACCCACTGGTTTGTGGAGCCCTGTATTGAAGCATTAATTTTAGCATTTTTGCCACGATCTGTGTCAGTTTTTTTTTTTTTGCCAAAAGTATGTCTTCTGGCTAAAAAACGGAATGTCTGAGTGACGCACCTATAAAGTCTGTGGAGGCATCTAGCTTACCAAGCTTATCAGTGTTATCTGATAACTTAGCACTCCACCCTCTCGTCATCAGATAACACTGATAAGGTCAATAACCAAGATGCCTTCACAGACTTTATAGGTGCATCACACAGACAAACATGCTAATTAGTAAAATGCTAATAAAACACTAGAATTTCACTCACCAAACCTGGAGCACAGACTTCTTCCACAGAACACCACAGAGCAGACCTTATTAAGCGGTTAAGAAAATGGATGGATAAAAAGCACAGACACCACAACCAAGGTCAAGAGGTCAACCAGTGACGGAGTGTGTACAGTTAGCAGATGCGATCCTTAGCAGACAGCTAGTGGTGCAGCTATCTGTGTCAGCCTCCTCCTGTCACACAAAGCGGCTCTGCCCTTAATAACACAAACATTAAGCCTTAGTGTTGTTTTGGGTTTTTTTTGTTATTTTGGGGGGTTTTTTGCACCAGGCTGTAAAAAACGTTACTTTTGCTGTAAATTTGGCCATTTTAACATGGGTATCTATGCGGTTTGACTCATCTTATGAGGAAGCCATGAGACACCACTTGAGGAACTGCAGTTTTTAGAAATTCCACTAAGGAACTGTGGGGGTTTTTTTCCCCCCAGGAAATTTCCGCTTGTAGCAATCTTCAATTACAATGGCCACACAGCTAATTAACTAGCTGAAGGGCTGCCACTGTTAATCCTTATGCATTAATTAGTGCAAATAGCTCTTAATTGATGATTGGACTGGCAACACTTCAAAAGTCTAAAGCATTCTCATCTTTTTAGGAGCTAAATGCCCCCCACCAAAATATTTGCTACAGGAGCTTCACCATAAAATCATTTTGACCATAACTGAGAAACCGGATAAAGTTAGACATTTCCAGATTTATCACAGGAAAATACAGAATTTATACTCTTATCTTGCATTTAAAATTACAGCCTTTGGCTGCAGATATATGATGTCTTTTTGTTGTTAAGTAAACTGAAGCAGAACGGATCACAAACAACATGCAGCTGCAGTCATGAGACAGGCTGGAACCCATAACGCGGTCGATAAATTGTGTGCCTTAGCTCTTGGACACACTTTGTTTTTATCCTGCTTTATTACATCCATGTAATTTCAGCTGATGGCTCTCAGATAGCAGACGAGCCGGCTGTTTATCTGAGTGGCCGCTATTGTACACGTAACATTTCATACCTGGATAACTGTTCAGTCATGGAAACTTCCTCGTCTACTTAAATCTTGAAATTATCGTCCACTTTACATGTCAGCAGTCTGTATCAACAAGGCAGTTACACTAGCTGATGTCAGGTATTTCAGCATGGGGCGAGATAGCTGATATTTACTTTAGATTGATAGGCTGCAGGGTCTACATTAAGCCTAATAAGCTCAGCTAAAAATATGACTAATGTATTTGGTTGTTTTGTCATGTGTTACGTCATACTGCTTCCTCCAAGTGTAGATTTTTATTACGATGCCAGCAGGATCATTTTGGTTATTTTTTGTTGTGGAGATCACTCTTTACAGTTATGGACAAGATAGATTAAAAGTGCAATTTGTAAAAATGTTTGAAAAAAAAAAAGTGTAGCACCTTTCTCTGGAGGGGTTCACTGTTGTTCGTGTCCAGCTCCTTTCGTGGATATTCACTGTGTATTTACCATCACCAGACAGAACTAAAGTAAAGAAATCATCCAACTACAAGCCAGCTTTGTGATCTGCTGGAGAAGCTGCGGCTCACTGCAGGAAACAGACCCCCAGCCTCTGGCATCATGTCATACAGGAGAGGATGTTGTAAGTGGTGTCTGAGGATGTGGAAGCATGGTAAGAACGTGCAGATTCATGCTAAGCCAAAAGCAAACCCTAGCTGGTTAGCTCTCTCATCCATCCTGCTGTCCTATTGTTGTTTGCCAAGATCTTCAGCCACTGTGGCGAATCATAAACATGGCAGTGCATCTTCTTCCTCTCATCTAGGATTGGATGCTACAGTGAGTCGCTATCACATCTTGAGGTATTAAATAGTATAACACAACAGAACAGTTGATTAGCTGCTAATGTTAGTAGGTTTTTTAGTAGATATCTCTTCAACAAAATACAGACACATCTTTGACATAATGGAAAAATTCTTTATATACTGTTGATTATTCGAACAAATATTTGTAGGTTTTTTCTTTCTTTCTTTCCCTCTTTCTTTCTTTTCTTTATTTTCTCTCTGTTTTCATATTAAAACCATATTAAAACCAATATTAGTGTCAGTAATTTCTTCAATCATAATAATAACAGTGCACTGAATTAAATAGTTACTGACATCTCTTAACACTTAAATTAAAAAAGTAGCAGAAGGGAAAGGTTTGCACTGAAATTGTTCACTTGCTCTGTCTCTCCCTGTCTTTCAGCCCCTGCTTTTGTCCCCTATTCCATATACAGTGGGTTCAGAAAGTATTCAGACCCCCTTCACTTTTTTCAGCTTTGTTATGTTGCAGCCTGATGCTACACTCATTTAAATTCTTTTTTTTCTCATTAATCTGCACTACCCCATGGTGACAAATTGAAAACAGAATTTTAGGATTTTTTGAAATTTATTAAAAAGAAAAAACTGAAATATCACATTTACATAAGTATTCAGACCCTTTACTTAGTACTTCGTTGACGCACCTTTGGCAGCAATTACAGCCTCGAGTCTTTTCCATTATGATGCAACAAGCTTTCCACACCTGAATTTTCTGACATTCTTCCTTGCAAATCCTCTCAGGCTCAGTCAGGTTGGATGAGGACTGTCAGTGGACAGCCATTTTCAGGTCTCTCTAGAGATGTTCGATAGGGTTCAAGTCAGGGCTCTGGCTGGGCGACTCTAGGACAATCACAGAGTTCTCCCTAAGCCACTCCTGTGTTGGTTTTCATTGAGGATATCTCTGTACTTTGCTCCATTCAGCTTTCCCTCAACCCTGACCAGTCTCCCAGTCCCTGCTGTCACAGCATGATGCTGCCACCACAATGCTTCACTGCTGGGATGGTATTGGGTAGGTGATGAGTGGTGTCTGGTTTCCTCCAGACATAACATTTACATAACATTTTCATGGCTTGGTTTCTGCTCTGATATGCATTATAAGCTGTGAGGCCTTCTGTAGAGAGCTGTGTGTCTTTCCAAATCATGTCCAATCAATTTAGTTTACCACAGGTGGACTCCAATCAAGGTATAGAAACATCTCAGCAATGATCGAGAGAAATGGGAGGC
>VUQI01056853.1:0-20706 GCA_015106735.1 Paratilapia polleni
GGAGAGAGACAGAGTTAATAATAGCTAATGATTAAATGCAAGTGGTGTATAAACACATGGAGAGTGAAAGGAAGTGAGGAAGAGGAAGTGCTCAGTGCATCATGGGAAGCCCCCAGCAGCCTAAGCCTATTGCAGCTTAACTAAGGGATGGTTCAGGGTCACCTGATCCAGCCCAAACTATAAGATCTATCAAAAAGGAAAGTTTTAAGCCTAATCTTAAAAGTAGAGAGGGTGTCTGTCTCCCGAATCCAAACTGGGAGCTGGTTCCACAGGAGAGGGGCCTGAAAGCTGAAGGCTCTGCCTCCCATTCTACTTTTAAATACCCTAGGAACCACAAGTAAGCCTGCAGTCTGAGAGCGAAGTGCTCTATTGGGATAATATGGTACTATGAGGTCTTTAAGATATGATGGGGCCTGATTTTTTAAGACTTTGTATGTGAGGAGAAGGATTTTAAATTCAGTTCTGGATTTAACTGGTAGAAGATGTCACTGCACCCAGTCAAGAAAGAGTCCTGAAGATAATCCCTTGATTAGCTTTAGAGATGCTGCTAAGTGGATGTCACATTTGGACAGTCAGGCTAGCTGTTTCCATCTGTTTCCAGGCTTTATGCTAAGCTAGCAGGCTGCTGGTTGCTTCATATTTGCTCTATACACATTAGAGTAAAATTCAGCTTCTCGTTTACTTTTATGAATAAGTGTTTAAAAGAGTCAAAAAAATATCACATTACATCTCATTAGTTTTCTTCAGCTTGCACAATAACAATAAGTGGTATGAAACGTACCTGATCACCTCTGTGGTGCTGAGTGCATCTCTGTTGTGTTTTGCTGGTTTGTTGAGGCCGTGCATTCTGTTGTTGTGGCATGTACAACCACTTAGACACGGCGGGTGGCCAGACAGCTTTTCCCCAGCCCTGATTCATCATAATTAGGTCACTGGTTCTGTCTGTTGGCCTCTCAGGGATCACCTCACATTCATACTCTGACATACACTGCCGTGCCCAGTCTACAATGCTCAGGAATAATCAGTGATCAAAATAATACATGGTGAATGTGCAGTAATCTTCCTCTTACCTGCGGCCCTCTATTTAGTGCCACTGTTGTCTTATGAATCCATCTCGTTCTCCACGTTTCAGTCTTCTTCTGTGTGATTATTATGGATTTGGAGACTGGAATCAATGTAGGATAATGGCTTTTACCTTGTGTGGCATCATCAGTGGACTTTATGAGAAGCGCCCTGTGAAATTTTCTATATTCACAGAAAGATTGAAAAGTAAATACACTGACATGCAACATGTGCCCCACAACAGCGAAGACAGTAATTTGAATAAGTGACTCGGGACACAGCTGTACAATTAGACAGGACATCCTGTTTCCATTTGTCTTCTAAAGTCCGGTGATTTCTGTTTTCTAATTTCTCCTCTTTATCTGGACGAGAATGAATGGACAAACAGCTGGTAAATATGCAACTGGCTTGGACTGTCCCGCTGTTAATTTGTTGCTCAGAGCAGAGTTGATTGTAAAATAGTATAATCTCATCTGAAAGTGGAGAGCCAAGATGTGGTTCTTCTAGCTGGATTGAGTTAAGATCCCAAAGGGCAAACACCCACACGTGCTTTCAAAGTAAACATTTAACAGCTTATTTAAAGCTGAAGTTATTTTTTTCATAAAACCTACACTATTGTTCTCCTCATTTGTCATTTAACTGTTTAACTGCCTTTATTATTACCTGTCTCCAACCTTTAGTGCTTATACTTTTTTGAATTTGGTAGAAGACAAAACAACTAGTGCTTGAAATTTCTTATGATAACCAATTATTGGGAACCTACCGTTCTGTTTGAAGCAGGCTCTATGTGAAGCTCCGGTGAGATCACTTTACTTCACTTTACTTGTAGCTTCTGATCGTTGTCAAAACATCCTCTGAAAGAGGAATGCCAAGTGTTGTCTTAGTAAATGAAGAAAATATTAATATTTCATGTTTTTGAAAATTCTGCTGCTGAAAATAACGATCATAACCTTCTTCTAGTTGTGAATACAAAATGAAATACCTCCACATGATCTATTTATAATGCTGAAATTGAACAAGTATAATAATGGTGATATATAGCTTGGCAAACTTTTATTAAAAAATGTGAAACCAGCAGAATTAATCTGAAATCAATTTTCTAAATATCTCTATGCCAGACTTAATTTTTTTTTAAAAGATACCATTCAAAGAAAACTTCCAGTGTATCCATTTACCCCCTTTGACTCTACCATATGAACTCAGTCTTTTAAAGTTTTGTCTTTTGGGGAGGTTTTTAAAAAGACTTTTAATCAGGACTGTTTTGTGTCTGCAGACAGGTGGACCTTTTCATTTTTCAATTTCAAAATTCAGCTGAAGAAGCAATAATCAAGAGCTCCAAAACAGTGACTAAATGAACCTTGTGTTGAGATTTTTTTGTCAACTTTTGTTTCAAAGGTCAGCAATAAATTTCCTAGTCTCAGCTGAACAAGAAAAAATAAATGAAATGATCTACTGTTCAGTTCAACTGATGTTAAAGCTTGTGATTGCTTTCTTCCTCAAATCTTCAATCTATTTTATGCCTCAGTTATGCTACAGTCACACTAGGGACAACAGTGGTTGGAGACCTCGGCACAATCAAACATATTATGACCATATTTCTTCAGAGTGTTATCATGCAAATTCTGTTAATTTAGCACAAAACACAAAGTATTGGGAGTAATGGAAAGGTCATTAGCTTTGCAGGTCTTTGGTCATAACTGACATATTGGACAAACCACTTTTTATCACTTTGGATTGAGATCGAGTTTTTATTATTCATCCTAAAGTGACCAAGAATCTCAGAAGCAAATTCCATGGCAATCCATCCAAAGGTTATCAAGTGATTTCATTCAAAATCTCACATCAGCTTCATGGTGGCACTAGAGGAAACGATTAGGGTGCTAATACATCTGGTGCAAGATGCAGTCAAGAGAGTTAAATGTCACAAGTATTTGGATTATAAGGATTTAAAATAAACTTTTCAGAGTAACAAAATCAAACACTGTGTTCACAAATTGGAGAAAACATGAACGAAAAAGAGGGTTGGGCCAAGAACAGGCCCAGAGGAACTCCAAATATCGTGTTCACTGAAGAGAAAGATGAGTTTCTGTATGTAAAATCAAAGTTTCTTTTATATAGGGAGATGAATCAGTCAAGCACAGGACAGGTAATACCACCCAGTGCTTACGGCATTCAGATTTAAATTGGATGATCAACGGTGTCAAAGGCAGCTCTGAGGACTAAAAGGATTAAAAATGAGCAATTTGCTCCATCCGCTTTTCAAAGAATGTCATCATCATTATTCAAATTAAAAGCAGGCTCACCCCACTTAGTGTGACAGCAGATTTACGTCAAACCACCAGTCTCCTGCACCACATTGTGAAACTGACAACCATTCAGAGGTATCTGTGAGTTTATAATTTCCTACATCTGATGGGCATCCACTATTACTTTGTCCTGAAATGCAGTAGAGAGGACTCCTGTGGGATATGAAGGAAATGGACTGGGCTCTGGAGAGCTGCATCTGTGAGCTGACATTTTTTCTGACATTTTACACATAACACAACACAGGTTGTCCTGGATAATTTATCTCCTTCTGAACCATAAGATGACTGGATGACAAAAGAGCTCAACACTGTAAGAGCTCAACACCTTAACATTCACAAGTCTGTTTCTCCCCCAAAAAACATTACAAGCTTTGAAGCTCTTTGGGGGAAATAGTGTTAAAAGTACAGTAGGTGCCCTTGTAGATGACAGAAAAGAATTGGTATCTTTCAAACAATGCATAGTTTGACAATTACTTCACAGTGGGCTGATGCCATACAAAATACTGCAGCAGAACATTATTTTCAGACTAACAAGCGTGAAAATTCAATCAGTTGTTAATAACACGCGATAATGTAGTTTTACAGAGATAAAATGGAATTTTTGATTATTAGTTTATTTGTCAACAACATTTACTGCTCCTCTGAAACATCCTTAGCTGTTATATCAACAGTTTCCTTTATTACGCAGTTAAAATAGAATCATCTTTAATAATATGTGGCTTCACACATCAACAAACCCATACAGTGTCTTAGGCTACAAACCTATGGAGTTCTGAAACACAAACAGTTATAGTTTAACAATAATATGCTATTAATTAAACACAGATAAAGAATAATGGTTATCATCAAATGTAATTTACAATTACACACACCATACTTGTGATAATTGTCAAAAAATTACTATGGTGCTTCACAGGAGAAGTTGGAGCACTTATTGCCAAAACCAAGTTACAACATACACCTGCCACTTCATTAGGTATGCCTGTTCAGCTGCTCATTAACGTGGCAATCATGTGGCAGCAACTAAATGTATTTAGGCATGTAGACATGGCCAAGACAACCTGCTGAAGTTCAAACCGAGCATCAGAATGGGGAAGAAAGGTGATTTCAGAAACTGATGATCTGTTGGGATTTTCCCACACAACCATCTCTAGGATTGTTGGAAAAATATAAAATATCTAGTGAGTGGCAGTTCTCTGGGCAAAAAGGACTTGTTGATGCCAGGGGTCAGAGAAGAATGGCCAGACATGATGATATGGCAATGGTGACAACACAGTCACCAGATCTCAATCCAACAAAACACCTTTGGGATGTGGTGGAACAGGAGAATTGCATCATGGATGTGCAGCTGACAAATCTGCAGCAATTGTGTGATGCTAACATGTCAATATGGACCAAAATCTGAGGAATGTTTCCAGCACCTTGTTGAATCTATGCCACCAAGAATTAAAGCAGTTCTGAAGGCAAAAGGGGGTCAAACCCGGTACTAGTGAGGTATACCTAATAAAGTCTGACATCTGTTTTAACATTTAAAAATGATTGTGCCATAAAATCATTCAGTTCATGAGCTCTGAAAGCCACCATGGCATTAAAAGAAGAGAGTTACAACAAGTGAAAGCTAGCTGGTAAGATATCTAAAACTTAAATCTAAAATAGCTGCTATTTATGAATAAAAAATATAAATTTGGATGATTTTTGCTTGATATTCCACTCAACTGCGGCTTTAGCTAACATAAATACAGTCATGATGAAAAATAACAACATGGACTAAACTCTTGCTAAATTCAGCATAATATAGCTTTAACTATCCTGGAAGAGTAGTAGCCATCTTAGTTTTTGACTCTAGTGAAAATTACGTAATATACTGTGAATCTCTACAGTAAATCCAGTTTTCATCCATCCATCCATTTTGTGCCGTTTATCCTGGTCCAGGTAGCGGGGACAGCAGTCTGAGCAGAGACACCCAGACCTCACTCTCCCCAGCTGCCTACTCCAGCTCTTCCAGGGGGACACTGAGATGTTCTCAAGCCAGCCGAGAGATGCAATCTGTCCAGTGTGTCCTGGGTCTCAACTCAACTGGCTCCTTTCGATGTGGAGGAGCAAATCAACAGCTTTGCTTTTACGCTGAGATCTCTCTTCACCACAACAGGGCAGTACACATCACTGCTGATCACATCATTCAATCTGTCTGTTGATCTCATTCCACTCTCCAATCACTCATGAGCAAGACCTCAAGATACTTAAACTCCTCCACTTGGGGCAGTAGCTTGTTCCTGACCCAGCGTGGGCACTCCGCCCTTTTCTGACTGAGAACCATGGCTTCAGACTTTGAGATTCTAATTCTCATCCCAGCCACAAACCACTTGACCACAAACCACCCCAGTGCGAGCTGGAGGTCATCACTCGATGAAGCCAACAAAACCACATCATCCACAAAAAGCAGAGACGAGATCCTGAACCAGGACCAGACTGAAGCAGACACCCTTCACCCCTCAGCTGCGCCCAGAAACTCTGTCCATAAAAATTATGAACAGAATCGGTGACAAAGGGCAGCCCTGACGGAGTCCAACACCCACCTGTAATGAGTCTGACTTATTGCGGGCAACAACATTGCTTGTTGTTGTGGACTGAATAGCCCGCAACAACAAGCCCAATACCCTGTACTCCTGAAGCACCCCGAGGAACGGAGTCAAATGCCTTCTCCAAGTCCACAAAACACATGTAGACTGGATGGGCAAACTCCCATGCACACTCAAATATCCTCAAGAGGATAAAAAGCTGGTCTAATTTTCAAATGTATTAAATTATACCACCCTCAATATAGGCTGGTAATGAGAATCAGAAAAATGTCCTTGCCAATATTCAGAGGTCAAGCAAAGAGCTGGTCGGGGCTGGTCATGCTCCACCACTGAAAAGCTATAGTGAAGCCCATTAGAGGAGGAGCTAGGAGGGTATCCACATACTCAAAACTGGAGTTTCATCCAATAACTGCTACTTTTATAGCTGAACTTTTTACACACATTAAACATTTACTTGTCCCCATTTCCCTGTGCTACCCCAGTGTAAGTAATGGTCTCAACCTGTCCACTCCTATAAAGGTTGTCAGGCTCCACCACTGCTGAAATTATATTCCTCAGAAAGTATGTAGGCCTATAACAGTATGAAGCGTATTAATATCAGTCTAAAAGGCTAACTAGCAGACTTTACATTAGCATAATTTTACAACTAGCAATCTTAGCTTGCTCTAGCAGGCTTGAATTCTTTACTAGTGTTTTCACATCATTTTACTTGCATGCTGTTTTATAACAGAGTTATCTGTTATAAAACAGCCCATCAATTCAAAATAAACGGCAAATCATTAATCGATTGATTCTAAACTCAAAATAATTGATCAAAAATAATTTCTGTATGTGTTATCTAACATTAATGCTGCAGTTTAAGTACAAGCAACATGAATATTGTAACAAGGTCACTCTTATGCAGAAATGCCAAGTTAATAAAGATCAAACTGACATGATAAGCTGGTGGTAAGACATCTTCTTGAGTTAGGGGTGAAGATGGTTTTACATTTTCTTTAATAATGACAAGGCTGTAATCTATTATTATTATTATTATTATTATTATTAGATTTCATTATTTAACTTCCAGATGTGTTTACTTAAAAATGCTTAGAAGATATATTATTCTATGAAGTATGGACCTAAATAGTCAGTTTCGCTGCTCTCTTCCTTTGTGCATCAGTTGGATAAATGAATGAATCCTTATCTCTCTTTTACAGTGCGCCTGTGTTTTTAAATCATTTATTATTGGTTTGTTTACTGCTTAAATGCTAATTTAAACATTTAGAATTTAGGAACAGTTGGAACACGTGAGTTGTGATAACTGAGTGAGCAATAGAGAGTGAAAAAAGGGCACCTTTCAGCCCGTCAGATCATTTTGTGGTCACAAAGGGCCGTGTTGTTTACAGAGATGTTCTTTTACAGCTGTGGTCACAGGGTTTAGTGGGCTAAACATTAAGGAGGAAATACAATCAAGTGAATATGATCACAGGATTCTTTCACAGCTGACCTCTGCTCAAGAAGAAGGGAACAAAAAGAGGCCACAGAGCTATTGATTAAGACAACAGAGCGTCGTCTGTCTCTGCTGGACTCTACACTTCACTGCTCATAATGACGTGCCAAAGAAAAATCATTTATGACCTACATGGAGGGTCAGCCACCATCCCTCTGTGCCTGCCACACATCAAACAAGCAGCCTGCTCCTTATTTATTCTAACTATAATCCAATTTCTTCAGAGTCTTTAAACAGCTGTTTGCATTAATTCTTTTACTTTAATGAGATAAAGACATAAAACTAAAAGCAAAAATTCAAAGGAGTTCATCTTTCCTGGTGATTAAATCATGCTGGTTTGATCCACACAAATCTAGTTTATCAACATATACAAAGGACAATAGACAATTAGAGGAAAACAGTACTATCTGGGGAATATGGTAAAAGAAAGCAGCATCATTCTAAATAGCTACTCAGTCATTTGAGGAGACAACAGAAATAAAAGAGAATAGTCTTTAACAAGATGCTGGAGCTCAATAAACAGGCAAACTTTCCTTCAGGCGGTCAGAGCAAAAGGGAGTACACAATCATCTCCTTTCTGACGTGGTGGGGTTAGAGACGAGGGCCAGGGATCACTTCCCGGCTAAGGCAGTCAGAGCTCAGAGGATGCCCTTAACTTTATTTGTTCCACTTGATTGTCATAAAGGAATCACAGTCCCTGATTCACCATAAAGTCAGCAGGTTTTTGGGAGTCATGCCCTGCTTCACATCCAGCACAAGTGTTCTCTGAGGCTTCTTTATATGTCGCCCTGGGGCGCGTAATGCACGGAGTGAGGACATTTATTTTATGTGTGATTTAATGCATGTGATAAAATAAACAGTCTTGCGAAATCAGGCTTTAAAGGTGGTCAATAATGAAAATGACGGGAATCAAAATTAAATAATATCTAAAGCAAAGGAGTGGCGGAATCTTGTTTTAGAGCTGAAAGGATTAATTAATAAATCAATTACTACTGATATTTTGATATTCAGTTAATCATTTTAGTCATTCTCAAAAAAAATGATTTTCTGGTGTCAGGATTTTATGCTTTTCATTGTCCCAAATCAAAGTAATTAAATACATTTGGGTTTTTGGTCCAATAAAACAAACCATTTGAATACATCACCTTGGGTTAAGGGAAAATTATTTAGTGTTGCATTTTATGTAAAATAAATAAATAAATAAATAAATAAATTGAGAAAACACTCGACAGATTAATTCATAAAACATAATGTAATTGTCAGCTGCAGCTCTAATTTGTACTAAATAGGGCTAATATACTGCACTAAATATGCTAAATGAGTTAATTAAATTCTTCATTTTATTTGATTTTTGGGGAAAACAAATGAAATGTAGCCTTATATTCATAACATTACACAGCCAAAGTAAATGAATGAAAACTAAAGTAGAACAGACAGTGGCAAAATTATACTTTATATGCACTGAATATGATAAACAACTTAAGTCAAGTAGTCTAGTTTATCTTTCAAAACATTTCAGCATAAAGATTTTTTTTTTTAATTTAACTGCAAAATCATCCACAGAGTATCTACCTGCATTTGTCCTGTAAAGATGAGCAACTTAAATAGAGCAGTGTGACTAGTAACAGTCTCCACACCTAACAAATATTTGATATCACTTCCTTTAGCACATCTTCTAATAGCCATATGCTTTGGAACAAATGAGTTCCTGCTCCTTCTCCTCCCCATCTCCACCCACTACTATCACAACAGCTAAATCAAATATTCATGTTGGAGGGGAAAGCGTTTAACACGTTGTTGTTATCTGAGAAATCAGTCATGCAGTTAATTGTTGTTGTAAAAGGAAAATCTTGCAAGATTATGAAGCTAATAGTCATTATACATGCAGAGTTTTTTTTTCCCTAGCTGACACCAGAATGATAAAGTGTTGCCTATGGAACGAAAGATATTAGGTTCTCCAAAGAAAAGCGAGGACAGGCGGCGTTTGTGAGGGTTTAGAGAGCCCTCTTGATGGCACTTTACTTTTATGAGGCAAATGATCTGAAAAACAGGGCCCCGCTGCTTGTAACATTTGCACATTAGGTCATGGCTGTGGTTTCTACTGTATCAGTGGACCTGTGACTGTAGTTTTCTGTCCTTCCAGCTGCACCTGCTTTTCAGCAAGGTTGAAGAGCCCTGGAGCCACCTGGCCCAGTCCAAAGAGCTGCAGCGAGCACCTGGAATAGCTTGACGATGACTCAGAGCGAGGAGAATCTACCCACAGGGGAGTTCAGCCCCTCACAGCTAGAAAAACAAGTGTCTGTTTGTCAGATCACATCTTTCAGGTCAGCAGGTTTTGGGCATTAGGGCAAATGAGAGCACACTCTGGGGTTTGTTAGAAAGAGTTCAGCTTTGACTGTATCCCTCAAGGCATTGCACTTTTTTGTGCTCAAATCTCTATCTGCTTCAAGACAGCATATGGTAAACGATAACAAAACGTAGCCCAGGGAAGTCTATTTATTCCTTGGTGGCAAGCATCCCAGAATTCAAGGAGGTCGTCAAAGCAAATGCAAATTTGATCTTTCTGCAAAAACATATTAAAACCTGGATATCGGTATGCCCTGTTGCCCTGCAGTGATTGCTGTGATTGAGCAGGAACATAAAAGAAAAACAGCTTTGCTTCAGTTTATCTACTTTGATGGCACGAGTTTCTAAGTGAGGATGACTTTCCATAAGAACAACACCCTCACATTTAAAGCTTACACTGACTCGGGCAGAGTGTCATGGGCCCTCAAAGGGTGTAACAAGTGAGTGCAGATCAATATAGCTAGTATGTGTTAAATTTCAAGATTGTTTGATGCCTGGACAGGTTCACAGGGAACAGGTTCAGGCCTGATTCTGAGCTGAGTCACCTCTCTCCTCATTTTTTACATCTTCATAACATGAGATGGTGCAAGCCGGATTATATATCATTTACTTTGGTGGTATTTATTCCATTTGAAGCGTGTGGTGATCAGTCAAAAGAGCTGCTCGTACACCAAACAAGGCTTGATGGAGGAAAAGCAACTTGTGCATGATAACAAAAAGATTTATACAAAATGTCATGAAACTTTATTTTCAAAAGTGTCATGATAATATGAAAATATCAAAATCATTTAGCATCACAGTTTTCACTGTTAATATACAATCATCTCAGTCACACTTACATTCAATATATAAAAATATAAAAGGAACCTGTTGCTGGAAAATACATATTATTGCTGAGTAAAACTGAGGCACTTGTACTACGTTTTGAGTGCTTGCGAACTGTTTCTAAAGACTGTGCAAAAGTTATAAGAATTTCACCCTAAGTCTAAGTTTGCACTTATTCCCTATGTAGCAATGGCTTCAATATTCCTCTGGTTATACTGCCATTCATTCAAAATGCACCTTTTTGGTATTGCTTGTATAAAAAAAAAACTGCATAACAGCCATTGAGAGACATTGGTACAAACACTGTAGATAACATTGTGAAGGCATATAAAACTTTCTAGACATGCAGAAAAGTGCATGAATAGCACAGGTAGGTGAGTACATGGTTTGACAAAGCTCGACACTGATTGCAATCACAGAAACACTGCTTGAAATGAGAGGCTTGTGAGCATTGAGCTATTTCTCACTCTGAAATGAAATCGACCGGTAGTAGAAAAAAAAAAAAGTCTGCATATTTGTGAACAAACCCCCTCGGTGTGATTCCCTGACAGTTCTCCTGGGCTTGGAAAAATAAAGAAGAAACAGAGGAGGTTTTTTTTTTTTTTAGGGGGGGGTGGGTGGAAAAGGTATCCCAGTTCAGTGTGCTACACAACAACCAGATTCCTCATGTTTGTGCAGAAGAGACATCCTGGAGAAGGTTTTGGAGCAGTTCTTGCATTGGTATTTTTTCACATCCGAATGGGTCTGTAGGTGAGCCCTGAGATTGGACCTGTCTGCAAACGCCCTGTTGCAGTGAGGGCAGGAGAAGGGCTTCTCTCCTGTTAAAGCAGAAACCAGAGAAGGCATTGTCAGCAATTGTACACACAGAGCCATTGTGGACTATTATTTTTTTTTTTACTGGTTGCAACACAGTTTAAAAGCCAAGCAGTCTGCTGAGTATACTTTACTGCTGATTGTGTCAAAAAAGCAATGCTTAAAAGAAAGAACAGCAAACCTACAGAAGATATTAACAGTCTGAGAGTTCAGTCTCACTACAACGCAGCGGGGAGCTGTTATAACCACCAAATCATAAAGCATGTTGAATCTGTGGCTGCAGAATCAAAGCTGCTTCCTCACACAGCAGGCCCCACTCTTAGTCCCCAATTCACTCACCAGTGTGCGTCCTGATGTGTCCCTGGAGCAGCCACGGTCTGGAGAAAGCTTTCCCGCATATTTTGCAAACACAAGGCAAGGTGTGAGTCCTGATGTGCATTTTGAGAGCCCCCAGGCTAACGTACTCCTTCTCGCAGTATTTACAGCTAAAGGATTTCCTCGTTTGGGCGTCGCAGTGCAGCTGCTTATGCTTGAGCAGTCCAGAGTACGTGGAGTAGGATTTGCTACACAAACTGCACTGGAATTTCTCTGCCTCAACTCCGTGAGGGTCTGTCAGCTTGGGCAGCATCTGCTCGTCTTCATCGCTCCTCGGGCTTTCGGAGCCGCTGTGGTCTTTAGAGGAGGTGTCGGAGAGAGATGAGGGGTATCCAGAGATGGGGGAGAGGTCACTGGGGAGCGGAGATAGCGGCAAGTTGCTGGTAGTCCACACTGTGATGGGGCTGTACGCCGCCGGGCTCAGGATCTCCGGCTGGGGGATGACAGACAGGGGAAGGCCCTTGTAGATGTGCGGTGTGATGAACACTGAAAAAAAAGACAGCAAAAGCGAAAGAGTTATGAGATGTTGGCTGTCATGACTTGAGTGAGGAGCAGAGATTTCAGAGTAGGTAGTCCAGTGAGTTTGAAACGAAACCAACTTCTCCAAAGTAAACACGCGACTGCCTGTAAGAAACATAACTTTTCAAACTTTGTAAAGTTACTCTGCTACTTTATTTTGAAAAACTTTACCTGTTGGGCTTTCCAATTCACTATAATTTGGCTTCTTTGCGGAGTTTATGTGTTTCTTGACCAGAAAAGAGCGTGGCATCTTGGAAAACAAGAAGTCAACTTTTGGCAAACTTTTTTTTTTTTCTTAGTAAATAGGAGATGAGCGTCAGTTTGCTGCACGAAGACGGAAATCCTTATTGCTTAAGTCCAGTGGAGTGTCATCGTGCGTCGCTGCGCTCTTGGAAACAGTGCAGTGGGTAGCTGTAAAGAGCTGTAAATACTGCCCATCAGGTGCATGGGAGGAGCCATCCACTGCCATTTACATATACTGGGAGCTCAAGCCAATTAAATTTCGCGTGTACCACTGTGCTGTAAAATGCGCTTTTAGCTTGTAGTAGCACATGCCCCCTGAGGAGCTGGGTTAGTGCCATTTATTCCGTTAAGACAGGTGCTTTGTGCATAAATGTGCAAAACTTGTATGTAGTTCAAGGATGCAAGTAGCATCAAACGCTTGGGTTAGTTAACTGTAGAGCCTTGAGGAGCAGGAGTAGAGTAAATCCCCCAAATTAAACAAAAAAGTGCGGAGTACTTTTTGAAAATATGATGCAGCTAAAGAAAAGAGGAAAAGAAAAAGAATTAAGACTTCAGGGTGACATAGATTAGCTACTTGAAATGCCATCGCTAATGCAATCACTGCACGGAGTGTGCACAGTGTCACTGATGATTGTTGCGTTATAAACCTCTGGGGACTTGATTATCCTTTATGGGTGGCATGTTTGAACTGGGGAATGCTCCTACCAACACCAGCATGCATAATAATGTTGATGATAATAAACGGATTGAAGGAAGAGGGGAGGTTTATACTCCACATATAGTAATATGTAAATTTAAACATGCTTACATATCACTATATCCAGTTTTATTAAACAGACAAGCAACTGCAGGGTCCATGCAAACCACCAAATGACCAAACTACACACTGCCATCCACATTGTCATTCACTGGCTAAGCCAAAGGGTGGCCCTTTGTAATGCGGTTTTCTGTGGAGAAAGCCACACATTTCCTTGCCAATAATGCAATAAGGCATTCATCCTTTAAATGTAAATTTAAGTGTAGTTCCTTCTCAAGGTCAGCATCATACCATAATCAGATTTATCCCTGCTGCTGCTGAACTGGACAAGGAGAGGCAAACTTAGCAATGTATGCCCCCTTGTGTTGGAGTCAGTTCTTCTAAAAGCGAGGTGTGAGTCTTATATCTAAACTAACAGGGCAGAAAAAAAAAAAGAAACCCACAAAGGCAAAGGCTTTGCTATGGTGATATTGAAAAGCAGCTCCTAGAGCACTTTGATTGGCTGGGTCAGCAGATATGAAAAGCTCCTTATGTCTGGGGCAAGCCTTAAGTTAATTGTGAACTGCTTATCTTATCTAGAAAACATAATTGCAGATCATGAATAGTTTCCCTTTGTGCCCGCTTGGATTATAAAGGGAAGGGAAGGTTATCTGCGCATAATAACTCCTGGCTACTGTCACATATTCAGCACTCTGTAGGCACGTAGGATGGGTGAGAAATGGTGCTGTTTGGTGGTGGTGATCCAGCAGAAAACATTGTGCACTGTAGAAGATAATGCTTTGAAATCAATATTACCCAGCAAGCAAGTGAAGCACTGCGTGCATGCTCAGGTGAAAAATGTCTTCTTGCAGTTTTCATGCTTCAGTTATGTTCTCTGCATTCAGAGCATGTGGATGCTGTTCTACTGACAGTGATGAAGGTGGGGGTGGGCAGAAGCTCGGAGCACCGTCTGAAATCATATCACTAATTCTGAAAAGCAGAGGCTGTAGTTTATGAGCTCTAAAATTAATTAACAGAGAGGAAGCCTTGAATCCTTGGCCCTACATGTCAAACCAGGACAGTGTAACACCAGCAAAAATGTGCTCAATTAAAATGTGAACAGCCTTTGGATTCTTTGGTCAAGCACAGGTAAAAGGATAACATGCAGATGTTTTCTGCTAGAAAGTCTGTGCACCTCCTTTTTTTTTTAAAATTCCAGTGCTGTAGTTAAGGAGGTCAGATTGGTTAAAACACCCATTAAAACTGTTTTCAGATGTGATGTTTTTAAATTAAAACCAAAGAATTATCACTAAATAAGAAATGATCAATGTCTCTCATCACATTGGAATTCAAATGATTTCTAACCAATGCATGAATATGTTATCACCATTTCCATAATGAGCCTTTCCCACTTCGGACCAGTGTGGAGAGCACAGGCAAGAACACAAACACAGAAATCTCTCATGTGAAATAACTGCAGCTGTCTTCATTTTGGCAGATAACTGTTTGTATGTGTAGACCCTCATCGCTCATAGCAAGAAGCTGATTAAGAAAATGGGTTTAGATCCATTGCTCCACCTTTGTTTTTATTTTTTTTAACAATGCTGTTTTTGATAGCATACCTCAAATGCAGTCATTTTATAACAAAGCAGTCAATTTTTCTTGTTTTTAAAGTCTTTAGGCTGTGGCATACATTGACATAACTTGTATGGCCTGTGTGCTAAAGCAGTAAAAGCTGAGTCAGCTGTCATAACAGTTGTGACAGAATGACTCCAAGTGATGGTGGAAACTCTGAATTTTTAATGACATTACCAAAGAAACTGTAAGTCAGATAGATTAAAGCTGTAATAAGGTCAAATAGGTTCTTCCAAGGCTTCTGTTGGGACCTTCATGAAAGAATATATAACAGCATTAGTACAGGTGGGAATTAGCTGTGGTGATAGTGGATCACAGTTAAGCTTTTGAGAGGAGCAGTGATGAAAAGCCTTTCTGCTGAAGAAACCTATAGAGGCTGCTGTTGTATAGTGAAGTGTGAAGTCATTGAACACTTCCATTTATTATCTCCCAATCACACGGCTCCCCTTGGCATAGATAACCATGAGAACAGCTGTAGGTTGTTGGACCAGTACTGTGCAGTCCAGTGCAGCAGGTTTTGACCCTTAATTAACAAGCCTTAATTAATAGAGTAGAAATCCTGTATATTTGGGCTTCAGACTGACATGTGCATAAGTGTTGCACAGTTTACGAGTAAGTGCTGCCTGAGACTTGCTGCTCAGATTGGTAGGCAGCTTGAAACGTCAGAGGAGTCAACTTGCTTCATGTGGGGAAACAGCGGGATCTTTCAGCTGGCATGATGACAGCATGGAAAATAAGGAGCACCTGGTCAGCCCGCGCAGCTGCTCACGAGAGGGCCTGAGGGAGAGAATCCAAATACTACTGAGTGACTGAGTGCATGTACAGTGTGTGTGTGCATTCACTGACAGCACAAACTGAGTCAGTGTCTGACTGTGCAAGACTGAGAAAATCCACCCATGCCTTTTTTTCTTTTTAAAAACCATTCGGCTCATTGTAACTCACATACAGTCACACACTGCCCTTTGATGTACCAAGGATTTTTTTAAGAATGGACTGTACGTGGAAGCAAATATAAAATTATTTTTCTTTTGCTCACAGATACCTTGGTGGAATCGGTCAGATTTTTCTATAGATTTGGAGGATTTATATAGACATACACTAACCCCTAAACCATCAATAGTCTGCTACTTGTCTAAACCTCACCCATTTCATAACCTTAATCTAAACCTAACCTTACCCTGATCAGAGCTTCAATCTAACAATCAGTGATTTATGTCAAAGGAGCTCACTTTTACACCCCAAAACGAAGACAGGTCCCCACAATGTGACAGTTTAGACAGATTTATGTCCACACAGCATATGCAATACAATTAAACACACACTTTTGGATTTCACAGTTAAATGTGTTAACCCAACACCTGCCTAAACCTAAACCTAATCTGAACCCTAATGTCCTCCTCCCAAGGTCTTAAAACTCAAACTGGTCCTCACAAAGATAGACGTATGAGCTCACAGGCACACACAAGCACAGAGGACCGCAGTGCACGCAAATGTAATTGGTAGAAATAGAAAAACGCTTTGTGATATGTTAGTGTTTGTAATGTGGGACAGAGCGGCCGGCGTGCCTGAAAACAGGAAAAAAAAGAAAAAAGAAAAAGTAGGATCATGTAATATTTATGGATCCAGAGTTGTGCGGGTGCCTTGGGTAAACGAAGACGATTGACGCGCGCGTTGAACCAGCCGCATGTGATTTCCAGCCTCAGTCATTTTGGCAGCGCGATGCGAGAGAGAGACAGACACGGAGCTGTGAAAGCGGACCTTCTGCCAGAGATGTCGACGGAGAGGAATCCCTGAAACCACCGCTGCCCAGGAAATATGGACAAATCTGGTTTCGTGTGCGAGTGCGGGCTGTTTTCTGTCGGTTTTTGCACATTGCTACAGTGTAGTGGACCAGGATACCGTGTGGGCGATGCTGCCTGCCACAAGGGATACATTGTGATTTCGCAGAGATGTTTTAGCAACCGATGCATAAATTAAAATAAGAAAAAAAGAAAAATCATCACATGATTGATTGATTGGAGTCCAAAGGGATCTAATAGGACATCACCACCTGTTACTAGAAAACCAGGTAAGCCTCACATACCTTTTGTCGCTTTTACATTTACAGTGCATGACGAACATAGCGAGTTAATTATTATGTCCAACATCCGTAAAATACAGCATTAATCCACGCACAATATACTTTTTTGGGATGTTATTTGCTTTAATGCTGCACTGAGATTTATGTGGCAGTCAGCTATGATATGATGGATAATAAACCAACGCATCACCGAATAGTTACGTTTGTGTGATGCAGTGAGCGGAACTTATGATGGGCCTCATGATGAAACACAGTGTCCTTAATATATGACATGCCTGTATTATGTGGGCTTGTAGAAACCTTTAACATTGCCTCAGTGCAGGTACACAAGCAGCACCCGCAGTTCCTCCAGCCAGTGCAGTGGCAGCAGACCTCCATAGTGCTATTCAGCTGCGTTAAAGTATTCTCTTTGCACTGGATGACAATAATCGACAACATTCCCACTTAAAAAAAAAACCCCAAAAAAAGCCATTTTACACCTCAAACGTCACTGAACTATTCACAAATCCTTCATCAGCCCTGCGTCTTCTTTCTCGATCTTTCCCAGCTTCTTCTTAGAGAAAGCATCAAGGCAAACGTCCATCTGTGGTAAACCTGAGGAGTATTTCAGCCTGCTGCTGCTGCTGCTGCTGGCCCTGTGTGCTTTATTAGCCTGGCAGAAAACTCTTGAATCTCTGAGTGTTTCACAAAATTTATGGTGCTTCTCTTACTATAAACTGCTGTGGCAGGGTGCTTACAAGAAAGGCTTGCTTTTAATCCATTATGGGCTGACAGACAATCAGTGCAGTGTGTATCTAAGAAGCCCAGTGAGATGTAGAAATCAGGCTTCACCTCATTGGTTTCAGGTTTGTAACCTCAGTGTGTCCAGCTCTGTGCTCATACAGGCATATTGAGCTGAACTGAGCTGCTCCATTCCCTGGTCATAGGTCAGGTGCAATCTGTTTGATATACTGTGGGGCTCACTTCCTACAGAGGGACACACATTGACATGTCATTGATGATTGTATGCCCTAGAACATGCATCCCCTCCCCCTGTTTCTGCTTATATTCTAAATCAAAGAGGTGTTTGGCCAAGTGGCAGAGGTACACCGTCAGGAAATCAGGCCTGAGTGAAACGGTGTCAGTCATGTCTGGTCAATATGTCAGGCGGGGAGAGATAGCCAGGGACAACTTGTTTGAATCCTCCACACTGTGTTGCACTCTGGATCTGCTGATAACTGGAGACTAGACAACGAGTTTTACCCAACAAAATCATGATCTGAAGCCTACACACACATTCTTGATTGATTTGGAAACAATGTCTGCACTGCACAGCTAAGTGTTCCTCCACACTAATCAATAATCAGCTGTTTCTCCTGCAGCTGAATCCCACTGGGTCATTTAAAAATCTGGACTAGTTAAACGTCTTGAAATACACAAGTGGGAAAAGCCGTTCTAAGGCATCACTAGAAGCAGGGAATGTACACATTGACATTAATTATGTATGTTAACACATTCAAAGTGCTGTTACACTCCCCCAGCATCACCCAGTAGCTTGATATGTAATAGAGTTATTCTGCATATTCAAGGGTTCCGCTTTCTGTACTCTAAGTGAGGTACAATTTTTTTATTTTTTTTTTTAATGCCACATGGCTTTATTCAGTGACCTATTTTGATCATAAAAATGAGTGCTGGGCTGAAAATGTTGCACAAATATCTTGACAGCAGTGGCAGAGGAAAATCAAAAAGTAAAAAGGTGAAAATGAAAACAGCTTTTTGTGCATTTAAAAGAAGTACTTTAGCCCTTCAGACATTTTCCTCCAGCAGTTGTTCTATCTAAAAGGCATTTGAAATGCTGGACATCTTCATTACAATCTAGCCCCAGAGCCCAAAAGCAGAGAGGAAAAATATATCACACCTGATGTGTCTGTAGGGCTTTTATAGTAACTGTTTGTCCAGCCATCCATACAAACTGCTCCAGATGTTGAATTCACAGAGGAGGAGCCATATGGTTTTATTTGCAGCGTGATGTATGAGCAGCACAAATAAAAAGGAACTGTATATATTTCTCTCCGAGGGAGAGCGCAGGGAAAATATATTAGTGGTCCGTGCCACAAAGTCACTGTCATGCAACAAGAAAACCATTAGACTGGCTTAGCGGAGACTGATGGCTAATGAAGCGAATGCACACCAAACTCTTCATGGTGGGGAAGACAGAAGACACAACTCTCATTTATATGCACCTCATATACCAGCCCATCTGATTTAGAGGTTCGAGACTGCAACGCAGACTAACTCACTGAAAGCTACACGCAGATGATTACTGCTATAAGAAAACCAGTAACGGGTTATAATACCCATAATGATTAATTATGCTTAACATACAAGTAACAAAACCCTGTGTAGAGAACATCTGTACATCCAAGAGTGGATTTGTGTTGAGGGTGAGCATGTGCTTTAAATGTAAGGAGCCCAGGCCGGACAATTTTAGGTCACATTTGATTAATGTGGAGAATCTGCTTGTTCATTAAGCACCGCTGCCCTGACAGCATGCTTAAGTCGCAAATCAGCCTCAATGGAAGGTGGCCTTGTGCACTGTAAACTGCAGTGCTGTGTTTTTATGTGAATGATTTGCAATTCATTCAACATGTGAACAGTAAAATAGGACAAACGTAGTAAAATAGCCCTCAGCTGCACAATCTTTACGTTATGTTGGCGGAACAACCTTTATGGCCTCAACTTGAACAGCTGTGAAATGGTGCACATCTACATCACCAAATAGAGGAGCCTACTTAAAAAAAAAAAAACATCCTTCTCAAGCATTAATGCTATATATTTTCTTACTACAGCTTCTGTAGTAAGGATTTACTGTCTTCTTCTTGTGTTTTCTATCACATTAACTTAAATGCATTTTGAAGATATCACTTTGATGAGCATTTTAAACAATTTTCCTATATTTACAGCATTAACAATTTATGGATTAAAAGTCATTGGTTGCATCCCTACATACACAGTGCGTGATGAAATTTTATGGGTAGTTTCTTTTAAGTATTTGCAGCTAATATGACCCCACAGGAATCGTTCATATCTTCCATAAAAAAATAAGCTTAACTAGTTTCTTAATAGTGTTTTAATCTCTGAGGTTGTATTATGTACTTAGTTCATATAGATCTTCCAAAGAGAGATTTGTCTTTCAAGTCTGTCCATGCACAACATACGTATATCTTCATCAATCCCCCTACCCTATCCCAAGATAGTAATTTTCACATTATACATTATGAATTTATAAATAATATGTCCAAGCATTTGAGAGATAGCTCTATACTTTCCTACTTTATATTTAGTAAGTGAGCAGCTGTGTCCCTCGACTGTGTAGCATCATTTCAATGTAGCCCAGCCTTCAGCAATATGCTGAGCTTTTTAATCCTTTCATGTACTCAACACACAGCATGGTGCCATTTCCAGGCCCCAAAGTCCTCCCCTGTGAGGCAGTTCAGACTCCATTGGTTAAAATCTAAAAATGATGACATGCATATATATATATACAGCTCTGGAAAAAATTAAGAGACCACTGCAAATTTTTCAGAAATCAGCATCTCTACATATATGATGGTCATTCCATTCCAGTGTCTCTTGAATTCCAACACAAGCACACCTGTTTCTACCTAATAAGGTACTGATGAGGTGATCACCTGAACCAAATCTTATTTAAAGAG
>VUQI01056855.1:0-25450 GCA_015106735.1 Paratilapia polleni
GTTATGTCTGGAGAAACCCGGGCACCCCTTATCACCTACCCAATACCATCCCAACAGTGAAGCATGGTGGTGGCAGCATCATGCTGTGGGGGTGTTTTTCAGCAGCAGGGACTGGGACACTGGTCAGGGTTTGAGGGAAAGCTGAATGGAGCAAAGTACAGAGATATCCTCAATGAAAACCTGTTCCACAGTGCTCAGGACCTCAGACTGGGCTGAAGGTTCACCTTCCAACATGACAATGACACTAAGCACACAGTGAAGACAACACAGGAGTATCTTAGAGACAACTCTGTGAATGTCCTTGAGTGGCCCAGCCAGAGCCCTGACTTGAACCCTATCAAACATCTCTGGAGAGACCTGAAAATGGCTGTCCACCAGCAGTCCCCATCCAACCTGACTGAGTTTGAGAGGATTTACAAAGAAGAAAATCCCCCAATCCAGGTGTGCAAAGTTTGTTGCATCATAATCAAAAAGAGTGCAGGCTGTAATTGCTGCCAAAGGTGCTTCAACTAAGTACTAAGTAAAGGGTCTGAATACTTATGTAAATGTGATATTTAGTTTTTTTCTTTTTAATGAATTCACAAAAAATCCTACATTTCTGTTTTCAGTTTGTCATTATGGGGTACTGAGTGTAGATTAATAAGAAAAAAGAATTTAAACGACTGCAGCATCAGGCTGCAACATAACAAAACTGAAAAAAGTGAAGGGGAACTGAATACTTTCTGAATCCACTGTATGTAGGTCTATGCAAAGCTACCAATTCTGCCAAGAATATCCAGCAAGAAATATGTCAGAAACTTGTTAGTGGGGGGTGTATGCATAATTTTGACCCTGTGTGGCTTAGATAAAATCTAAAATAAATTCTAACTTTTGCACCCAATTCTTGTTTTTTAAATCATTAAAGATGTAAGCTGTACAATCATTCTACCCTGGAAAAAGAACAGGAAATCAACAGAAATCATTAAAAGCCCAAACTTACCATGACATTCATGCCCATGATGAGGGGATGTAAACTTCTGACCCCAACTGTATATAACATGCTAAACAATATGTTAAAGAGTAGCATGTTTGATAGATACTTAGTCATCTTACTAAAAGCCTACAAAGGTTGACAGTAGAGCAACAAAAACATAACAGGACATAAAAGAGATAAAGGTGAGACTAGGTTTGCATTCTTTTTTACGGCAGACAGATTACGGCTTATTCTGGTTTAAAGCCCCAGTAAAGCATGTCAGTGAACCATTATGAACAAAAGCAGACCTTCCCCAAAGTGGAATGCAGCAATACTATTGTTGTAAACAAGTGAAAAAATGTCTGTGCGTGAAAACGATCTATGCTTAATTGTCACTTCAACTAATTAGTGCAGAAAATCATCAAAAGGCAAAAAGTGAAAACAAAAGCCTAAGGAATTTGAAAAATGCAGTTTTTCATTAAAAAGTCAATTAGAGACTTGAAACTATGTCTGCATTCCAAGTAAGACTTGCATGTTGGGTCAATTAGTGATTGACTCAAACAGCAAATTGGCTGGAAATAGTTTTTATTTTAAGGACTCTGGGTTGATTGAAATATGCATTATCAATAAAAATTCAAGGAAAAGCGGAAATGTAAATCCTTTATACTGAAGTTTGGTTTTCTTTATATTCGGAACAACCACAAAAAATGCTAATGCATGTTGTCTTGTAGCATGTAGCCATTTTACCCAACAGGGATCACAGATCTTTTCAACTGGAGGTCAAGTGCCCATCAACAAGTCTGCCAGTGATATAACTCCATACTTCATCTGTTCTCCATATTCACTGTGTACCAGGTGGTGTTGGAATGGATAATGGCAGACATGCTTTGCTGCAGAATTGTGCATTTTGTGGATTAAATACTGATGAGGTGATGCCCAGGTGTGTTTTTTTGTTTCTCTCAAACCAAGGAAAATACAGTAAACTTGCAAAACACAGTTGCGTATAGCTGATTTGCCATTCTCCGTACGCAATATAAATTAAGCTTGTGCAAATGTAAGTAGAATATTACGAGCGGTTTTTCAGAACATTTCATTCTATTGAAATATTGTATATATGCTGAATGTTAGATGAGGAGATCAATAGATTAAACAAACAAAACATCTTGATCCGTGAGTATTAAACTTGTGGGTTGGTGGATATTGTTGCCTTTAGTCAGAGCCAGGATTTCTGCCTTTAATCATAGCTAAGATAACAACAGCCTGTTGATAGCTGTGGCTTCACTTTTACATTTACAGATATGAGTGGGGTGCCTTCTCACTGAAGATTTTAAAAGTCAAACTGTTCATTAAACAAAAAGAAACCAAAAAATACCAAAATATTTGTACAGAAAGCCAAGAAAAAGCTGAGGACAATACCCTGCGAAGGCGTGAAAGAGATAAAGGTAGGCCTGTGTTTGAATTCTGTTTTCAAGGCAGATGTTTTAATGGGAGACTTTTGACATATCACAGGGGGAAACAAAGGTGCATTTAATGAGTTCTGTTAAAAGTCAAGCAAAAAGAGCAATAAGGGAATAGAAGGAGAATGATTGTATGTCTTCGTTTGTGGAAATATCATTTAATCATTTCACATTTGGAGCATTATTGAAATGATATCGTTATTAATGGGTTGACTTCATTATCTAAAGTCTTGTTAACGTTTTGTGTTCTGAAACGAACAGACAGATACTAATAAAACTTCCCCTGCCCAGTTAATAAGGTTAATGTAACCCTGCTCAGACTGAGTTATCAGCATCACTACTTCATAACAATCTCCTCAGAATAGTGAACAATAGTCATTAATTGATGTTGAAATAATGTTATTTTCCCGTTTGAGTCAGAGGGAAACAATGTATCCACAGTTCCACCTCTAGTTGAAGCATTTGTTCTTCACTTTGAAACATTGGGTGGATTATTGCTCAGAGGTCTGCTGGCTTCTAAAATAACTTCCCTCTTCTGATGCATTCCTCAGGACAGAGGCACAGATTACTCATCGGCTCACAGATAATAAGAAATTTGTGAGCATCAGTTCAGAATTTAGCAGTGCCATTGTCATCATCTCCGTATGCCATCATCTTTGATTAACAGCTCGTTTTCTGATAAAGGCAACGTTTTTCACCAGAATTTTCCACACAGCCTTGCGCATTGTCGTTTCATATGATTTGGACTGGCTTCACAATCGCCTCTTTGTTTGGCTTACTTTGAAACCGACAATGGAAATGTCAGAGAAACTGTCCAGGTGCAGGGCTCGTGCACCTTTCAGTTTTCCCTTAAGTCAGTTATGGGAATATGTAAGTCACGTTTCTTTCACAGGCTGACAAGAAATTCTTTCAGTTTTAAACATCACAGATGTTGTATTTTCATTTTGGTTTATCATTGACAGTAATTAAACAAAACAAGAAATGAGAACAAATGCACTCTCTGTCACGTGGACAGAAAAAAAAAAGCCAACCATAAAGCACTTGTGCCTACGTGACATTTGGCACACTTTATCAATTGCAGCACAACCCCCGACAAACATTTCTCTAGTGACTATAAACGAGTCATGGGTGTAAGATGTAAGAGTGTAAACCTCAGGAAACAGCTAAACCTAAAATCATTTATTAAGATATATACAACAGTTAGGCATTTATTTGGTTTTAGCTGTTTATTTTTTGGAAAATCATAGAAAACTGTTGAAAAAAAAAACCACTTTATTAGGCACACCTGTTCAGCTGCTTGTTAATGCAAATATCTAATCAACCAATCACATGGCAGCAACTCACTGCATTTAGGCATGTAGTCATAGTCAAGACCACCTGCTGAAGTTCAAACTGAGCATCAAAATGGGAAAGAAAGATGATTTAAGTGACTTTGAACGTGGCATGGTTGTTGGTGCCAGAAGGGCTGGTCTGAGTATTTCAGAAACTGCTGATCTGCTTGGATTTTCCCACACAACCATCTCTAGGGTTTATAGAGAGTGGTGTGAAAAAGAGAAAATATCCAGTGAGTGGCAGTTCTCTGAGTGAAAATGCCTTGTTGATGCCAACAACAAGAGATCAGAGGAGAATGGTGAGGCTGCCTTGAGCTGATAGGAAGCCAACAGTAACTCAAGTAACAGCTCATTACAGCGAGTGGTTATGAATGCACAACACATCGAACCTTGAAGCAGATGGGTTACAGCAGTGAAAGACCAGACTGTGTGCCGCTCCTGTCAGCTAAGAACAGGAAACTGAGACTACAATTCACACGGGCTTGCCAAAATTGTACAAGAAAAGTCTTGATGCATGCTCAATCATCCAGGTAAGGAAATCCCCAAAAGTTGATGCTGTTCATCTGCACGTAGCGTTTTCAGTGGGAAAAACCTGCAGTGAGACTGAAGAAGTCACTTGGATGAGTGACAAAACATTTCTCCCACTGAAAACGCTACATCCAGATGAACAAAAAGCTTGTCACAAAGCTCAAATCATCTCAAACTGGCTTCTTGAACATGACAGTGAGTTCACTGTCTTCAAATGGCCTCCACAGTCACCAGACTCAATCCATATACGGTGGGGAAAAGAAAGCCAGAGATTCTTCAGCCAAAAGATGGCTTAATATTAAATCTGATACAAAATAAATGTTATCACTATATATTAAAGCATACTGATTTTGTTGCACTGATTTTTTTTTTTTTTTCTAGTAAGAAAAAAAACTTAGGTGTGTTTGACCCACATCTTGGATTTATGACATCATGAATTTCTGAGCAGGAGGAAACCAGTGACCGTAATTATATAAACAATGCCAAGAACTCAGTGGTGCACAGATACCCATACACAACACTCAGGGTAAATTTTAAATGCATTTATTGTACATGATATACCGTCTGAGGAAAATGACTCACCCCTATAAGGCAAAGCTGAAATTGCTCATGTGATTCACAGCTCCCGTATTATGTGTCTTCAGGCAGAGGAGTCTTGGGATTCTTCATTAGATTCTTTTGCTGACCTTTATATGTATATTTCTTTTTAAATCTTAACATTATAACATTTCTCTTGCATACTTTCTGTTTTCTTTTCTCTAGCCCATCAATCACTGACTCCACCTTAATTTTGTTTGGCAGATCCCTTTTTTGACCAAAGCTGCTTCACATCTCTGCAGGCTTGATTCTTCATCTCTTTAGGCATTTAGTTTGACCTGGTAGTTCAGATGCTATTTCCTCTTATGATAGCTTTTTACGACCCTCTGGGAGAAGGGAGCTCGTACTTGGAGCTACTGCTCTGATTGCCTCAGAACCAAAAATGATGTGAATATCTTTCCCTCTATGAGAAATTGCAACCATCAATAAACAACCAGCCATGTTTTAGGCTGTGCTAAAGTCAAATGCATATTGTGACAAGTCTACTTTACTATACTTACTGCAAACTCCAACATTTCATTTTAATAATTTTAATCATTATCATTTATTAATCATCACTGACTAACTAAGGTAGAGTCGGGTGGTAATGTGAATGTTCTTCTTCAACAAGTGTGTTATTGCATCGAGTTATCCTCTCCGTATTTCATACACTAGGTAAACTGTCCATCAGCATTTCAGTAATATTTTTGTAATGACAAGACGTTGCCTTTTTTTTTTTTTTCTGTTTCTATTCATCTACTTATTGTTAGAGATACTTCTGGTAAGGGAGATACAATCTCAGTGCCAAGAGAAACATTCTGAAACACAGCTAGTGTGTTTGCTGACAGGGTTACTTTTGTGCCAGGTATAGGCACATTTGTCATGGCCATGTTGGAAAAAGCAGTCAAGCATGAACCGCAAATGCAACACAAAGGAATCTATTCAGGAAACACACTGTGTCACTTGTGGTTATGTAAAACAAAATCACCACTTGCCAATTTACAAAAAGTGCAACAATGCCTTGTATTGTTCTTCATGATATATTAATTGTGCAGCTGAATATCACAAAATGATTTGAGCACCTACATGGCAGTGGCACAATCAATTGCTGAATTTATTTTGAAAAAGCAAATAGAGCAAAGTTTGAGGCCAAAGCCACAGGTTCCGTTTTGTGGATTAATACTGAACTGATTGCTGATATTATGTTTGACATAATGTTTGTTGTATTGTTTGGCTGATGTCAAGTCAGCTTTAGCAGATTAGATCTGACACTAGTTAATTCCCATTTGCACCTGCCTTTAGACACAGTCTGACACAGCCTTAAAAGGTTGAAAGAACTAAGCCTGATAAGTTTATTCAGAGAGGTCCTGGCCTCTGAACTATGAAGAGGATAAACCCTTTTCATAAAAGTATCATCTTCTTCTGCTGCCACCTTCAGGCCAGACTTCGTGTCTCCTTCAGCGAGTGGTAAGAATCTCACAATACACAGCCAGTTTCCCTGTTACGCAACCATCGGAAACATTTGAATTTATAGGTTCATTTGAAAGTTTTTTCCTGTCTGTTGCCAGTGACACTTTTGGTAAGGAAGTGGCAGTCTCTGTTGTAACACTGACTCATTCATAGTTTGACAATCCACAGAGTCCTAAAGCCACTTCCTATGACTGCAGGCAATATTATTTTTAAAAATGTTAAAACGGGGCCAACAAAAGACAGGACAAGTGGTTTAAAATATGACCTGTTGGAACATGGTAAAATATATAGGTTAAAAGAAAAATGGAAAGATTATGACCAAAACAAATGACAAAACATCCAAGACCAGGGACTCAAGGTAGGTTTACAAGAAGTAATAAAAGGCCTTTATTTTACTGGGCTAAAGGCAATAAAAATACACCTCATGCCTTCTTCAGGGTGTCTACTTACTTGTCTTACGTATACAAATCTACCTTGAGTGTCTGGATTTGGATGTTTAATGCCATTTTTTGGTCATAATATTTCCATTGTTCCTTTGTTGCCATTGAACACTCGAGGGATACCAGTATGGTTCCTGTTATTTTCTTTTTAAATATACTGTTAATAATACGAGGTTAACTGGCAACAAGTCAATAACATGATTGGGTACATAAAATGTCTTTCAAAAGTAAAGCATAGGGAGGGGTTCACCATTCTGTGAAAAACCGTTTGTGCAAAAATGTAAGAACTATTTTTCCCTCTGTAAGACTTTGGAGACTTTTTTCTCTAGCTCTGTATATCACAGCCAATTAAAAATTCTGAGAATCTGAAAAAAATCTCTGAAGGGGTGGTATCTTTGGGTCCTCAAGCAGCAGCGCAAAGACACAATTCACTGCATGGCTCAGGGTCACGACTGAAAACCACTGTCAGTGAACACAGTTTATCGCAGTATTCACAAGTTAACAACCTCTTCCATGCAAATAAAGAACACATATAATCATGATCCAGAAACCTCGTGCCTTCTCGGGACCTGAGCTCATTTAATATGGACTGATGCAAAGCGGCAAGCTGTCCTGTGGTCTGACGAATCAAAATTTGAAATTCTTTTTTGAAATCATGGACGCTGAGTCCTCCTGACTAAAAAGGAGTAGAGGAGTAGGACCATCCTTCTTGGTATCAGCTCACAGTTTCAAAGCCATCATCTGTGATAATATGAGGGGGGGCATTAATGCTGAAGGACGCAGGTTTTGGAGCAACATATGCTGCCCTCGACTGAAGGTTTCTTTTTCATGGAAGGCCTTGCTTATTTAAGCTCTGGGAGTCTGGGTGTTAAAATGGTTTGAATGCTGTCCCAGTTACTAAATGACATTCATCCCATTACAAAATAGAGAAATATAACAAAGGAGGCCCTTGAGGATTCATTAACGTTATTAGGAATGCATTTTGCTTTTGAAAACACAGCCATTGTTCTCCTCAGTTCCCAAACTCTTACAGTGTCGTTAAGAGAAGATGTGATGTAACAAAGTGTTAAAGGTGCCTCTGTCTATTGTGAAACTTTTTTCAAAATGAGAATATATTTTGTAATAAAACAATACATATATAAAAGAAGTTTTAACATTTGATATGTTGTCTTTTCACTAATTTTTAATTTCGTATAGGGTTTAAATGATTTGCGAATAATTGCATTCTATTTTTATTAACATTTTACAGAGTCACAACTTCTGTGGAAACGAGGTTGTAACAACAAAGGCGGATTTGTTACTAACAGAAGTGTCATTTGCAGTCCTTCCTTTGTTACTATAAATTTACCTGTTCTTGTTCAGGCTTAACTCCAACGCCAACATTTCATTGAGTTTAATTTATTGGTAGGACTGAGTCAGAATTGGGTCACTGCTCGAATTATGAAACATGTTCTAAATACAAAAGGACATTGTTGTATTTAACGGCATCGCACATATTCCGATAATTACATGAAGAAAGCTTCTGGGAAAACCACTGCAAAGAATCTCATTGGTCAAACAGAATATTAGGCATGATGATTACCCAACAGAAAAAGTAAAGGGATTAAACATGTCACTGATTATGAAGTTTTGGGTAAATGTGAATCTTCATAACTCCACTCCTTTAAGGAGAGGTCTGCATAACAAAGGTTCCCAATGAAAAGGAAAAAAAAGTTTCTAGTGCATACCATAGAACTGGAAAAGCAATGTTAAAACTGGCGAGTAATGTTGGAATTTTGCATTAAGTCACTTAATCCCCTGAAAATCAAAAGGTTGAACTATCTACAGAAGCATAAAGAACACCTCCTCCCATTCCCTCTCACAGAAACCCATACCTAAGGTTTCTCTGGCTTGTCCATCCCCAAACAATCTGTAACCTTGGTACCAGATGAAGTATCTATATGCTGGGTATCATCAGAGATAAAAGGCAGAACTAAAACAAATGTGGGACAAAGCTGAAGATTGTTTGTCAAGGGCAACTCTCTTACTCCATAACACGCAACGCAAAGGCAGCTCAGCATAGCGTCGGCAGCAGGACCCATAACAGCAAGGTCATTAAAAATTTCTAATGACTTTCTAATGACTGACGTGGTGAATCCCAATGTGCAACAAAACCAAAGGTAGCCCACTTTATAAGATAAACCATAAATGCCAGCCTCAGAAGTCCAGGGATCACTTCAATTAATGGTATTTTTGCCAGTGGCAATGGTAAGCAATCTACCAGGCAATCTTTTGACCTTAGCAATGACAGTGGTATCCATTGTTAAGGCTAACTGTCATATAACATTTCAGCAGGATTTTCGTAAGACAAGACATTGGTTGTCTTCTCTAGCTCTAGATGTTTGTCTATTGTTGGTGATGCTTCAAACAAGGGAGCAGCTATAACTGTGCCGGTAACATAATACATAACAGATGAAATACAACAATTGTCATGACCATGACAGAGGAAATAAAGGAACAGTGTCACTTGTGGTTATGTTAAAAAAAAAAAAAGTATCAGTTTTCAGCTCACAAGAATTAAAATATTGCCATATAATGCTATACTTGGCATACTAATTGTCCAGGTTTTGAGTTATTTTGAAAAAGCAGAAGTATAAAGGCAGGCAAAAGTCATGGTTTGTTTGCTGGGTTGGCTCCTGACCAGGGCCAAGCAGTTAAAGCTTTTCAACAGTACAAATATCGAGGGACAATAATTACTAACTCAGCCAGTGAACCAAGTATTAATGTATTTTCTGCAAAGCACTTCTACTTAAACTGAGATATTTTAATGTTTACACCACCTGAATGAGAATATCTTATAAATGTTTTACTGAGTGTGCTCTAACCTTTTGTTGATTTGCTGCTTTGGGTCCTTGGAAGACAGGAGGGAATTGTAAGGAACTGGTACAATGTGAAGCAGAACTTCAAATCATTTAGATTTGAACCTGCAGCCACAAAGAAGTCAGTCCTTACTAACAATTACCCTTTGTTTAGTGAGTTCAGGTTGCTTCTGTGTTGTTGTAGTTGTAATGTGCCACGATGTAGAACAATTAGATGTAAGAAATCATTTGTCCCTGCTGCTACTGACCCTTTGAATTACACTCTTTTTAATTTTCTTTTTGTGGATTGATGATGATGATTATATTTACTATTGTGGGAAATAAAACTAGCCTTGACCGATACCACAACAAAATGCTGCCAGGTCAGCTTTAACAGATTCCATCTGCCGCCCTTTCTAGATGATTTCCAGGTGCGTTTCACCACAGTCCTCCAGTGAAATCAGACAACGCAGAGATAATCCTGGTGAATTTAGTCTGAATTGCCCTGGCCTCTAAACTCGTCAGAGGATAAACTCTTGAGGCAAAAATGCAATCTGGCCTGATCTAAAAACAGCATATCAGTTTCCCTATTTCTTAACCATCCATGAGGGTTTCTGGATTCCTCTGTGTATACTGACTCTCAAGTCTGGTTATGTTGCAACAATTCAGGCCAGCAGACAACAAAAACATACAGTACTGTGCAAAAGTTTTGAACCAGCCCTCATTTCTTTATATTTTTCTAGGAACATGGGAAAAAGGTGCAAACATACATGGGAATACAGTATATAAGGCAAAACCTGAGTATGTACAATTCTAATGAGCTTGAAAGTCAATGTTTGGTATGACCACCTTTATTCTTCAACACAGTCTGAACTCTCTTAGACAAGCTTTCTTGTAGTTTCTTTAAGTAGTCTTCAGGAATAGTTCTCCAGGCTTCTTGATGGACATTCAACACTCTTCTTTGGATGTTGGCTGCTTTTTGTTCTGTTCTCTGTCGAGATGATCCCACACTGCTTCAATAACGTTGAGGTCCGTGCTCTGGGGAGGCCAATCCATGACTGATAGTGTTCCATTGTGTGTTTTTCTATATCTTACTGCATTGTCAGTGTGTTTGGGATCATTGTCATGCTGAAAAATGAAGCCATTGAACCAATGAAGCATCAGACACTTTCCAGATGGTATTGCATGGTGGATCAAAATCTGATGGTACTTTTCTGTGTTCGTAATTCCATCAATTTTGATAAGATCTCCAACACCACTGGCTGAAATGCAGCCCCAAACCATGACAGAGCCTCCACTGTGTTTTACTGGCTGTAGACAGTCACTGTTGTACCTCTCTGCTGACCTCCTCCATACACATTGACAATTTGAACCAAGTTTCAAATTTGGATTCACCACTCCATAAGACCTGTTGCCACTGATCTTCAGTCCAGTTCTTGTGTAATTTGGCATACCTCAGCCTTTTCTCCCCGTTTCCCTTCCACTGAGACCATTTCTGATGAGACTTCAGTGAACAGTAGATGGATCAACTGAAGGGCCAGTTGCATCTCTCGGGTCCTGTGTCAGGTCTTTCCCTATTTCCTAAGGACATGACTTTCAGATACGTTTCATCTGCTGTAAATAGTTTTTAGGCCTTCCACTCCTTTTGTCATCCATTGTCCAGTTTCCTCAAATCTTTTAAGGACAACTGCACACCATGCTGAAATATGCCAAGTTTTGGCTGACAGCTCCTTGGGAATCACCTTGTTGGTGCAGAAATACTATTTTATGCCTGTCAAACTGTTATCTTTGGCATTTTTCATTGATTCAACTAAAGAAATGGGAACAAATTACATGTTTTTGTGACAGGCTGCTAGTAACAAAGTGCCTAAAGATCTAATTTAAAATTGGTTCTTTGCTGTAATGTGTAGACACAACACTGGTTCATCCCTTGAGTTAGGTGTCTTTTATGCTTGAATGACATAGGTCAGTGTTAAGTGGCTTAACAAACAATAAAACATTCCTCTGAAAATGGTCAGGTACAAGGACTGGACTGAAAATGAGTGAAAAAGCAGCCAATGTCCAAAGAAAAACTTTGAAAGACCTTCAAAAAGCCTGGAGAACTGTTGCTCAAGACCACTTTTTAAAAATTACAATGAAGTCTGGCTCCTTGGAAGCAAAATATGAAGAAATTAAGGATGGCTCGAGACATTTGCACAGCACTGTACTAATCATACTCTTAGTACCAGTACTCTTTAAATGTTAGCTTATAAATATATTTGTAATATAATTAAAGCAGATAATGTACTGCTTTAATTACATATTATGTTAAAGGAGTACATTATCTTTCCTTAGGTGAGTAGCTGACAGTTGTTCTTTTTCTTTCTTGTCTTTGAACCACTCGGCTAAAGAAAAAAAAAATAAAACGGGTAAATTAACTTTATTTCTGTGGTAATACAACTGTATAACTTTAGCTGCGCTGAAAAATTTCCACAGGCCCATTCTACTTCTTTCCTCTTGTCTTGGGATCTCAAAGTTTTGCACAAAGTTTGGGTACATCACTCTGGTCTAGACTGAATAAGCGCACAAAATGCCATGAAATTTAGTGCAGATATCAAGAGTACAAAGAAACCTAAAACAAGGTGATGTTTTAGGTACAGCGAATTTATACATATCCAATGTTTGCAAGAGCTTTGACTAAAAACTCTGGAAGGTTGCAACAAGCATTTAGCTACACCAGAGGGCAGTGCAGGGTAAAAATAAAAAGTACAGTTTCTGTTCAAAGGATCATCAAAGAGCGGTATTATGGCACCTTTCAGTCTTGAAAATGAGCAAATAAAAGCAAATATTCCCTTAAAAAAACAAAAACAAACGTAACTGTGTTAAAGAGGTCAACTACACAAGACTCAGCAAAGGGTGTTTTGAAATAATTTAAAAAAAAAAAAAATCCATAATCCACTCTTTACAATCACACCATCAATCAAATCCAAGTTTAGTCTCAAACAAACACATTTTGTTATAATACAACTCTAATAAGCTTTAAAAAGATGGCACCATCAAATAGAAAGAGAACATGATTAGGGAGGAGAGTGTTGTCACAGACAATTTAACAAAAATATTTCCTTTAATGAAGATAGATCTTTTTCATATACTATAAGGATAGAATAAAGTTTTCCCTCTGACGTCTCAGGGTCTCATTTTTGGGGAGTGCTATCTTGAAAGTGTTGCATAGTCGAGGAGACAAATGTAAGGTGGTGGGGATCTTAATTTAAAACGACACACGAGCAATAAAAAGCTCTTAGTTTAATGCAGAGTGCAAGGTAAAAAATACTCTCTTCTGAATACTTTCGTGGGATTGTTTTGGATCTAAAGGCTTCACGCTGTTAAAAAAAAAAAAACAACAAAAAAAAGTCAGAAAACTTGACCTGCCACCTTGAAGCTTGTATACTAGGATGTAAATGTAAAACCCTAACTGCAAGCATTTTAGTAACATGAAAACCTTTGTGCAAACATAACTCAAAAGAACAAGATCCACCGCAATCCTATGTAATAATCTCCCAAGCAGTTTTATGAACACAGGGGAAAAGCTTGTGTCTCTTAGATTGTATCCTTTAAACAAAGTGCCGCTCAGTGACCATCATTCAGAGGAAAATAACAAAATATACTCTTGGCAGGCAAACAAAGATCCATCTTAGCTTAAAAATACTGACCTTCTAGCTTATGAGCTTATTAAAGCTCCAATTGTAAAACCTGAAGAGCTCCAATCAGAAACCTAACCTTCTGTCTCGGCTTTCCTCCACAGACACGGTGGTAAGAGCAGACTCTTTGTTGGAATCCTTGTACGACGGTCACTGAATGTGTTTATGCTGCTCATTCCCGTTGGATGAAAAGCTGGATACATTTCTATTTGCAAAACAAGAAGGGGAATTCCCAACTCATCTTAAAGTGTCTCGAGATACTGTACCAAGCATTTTTAAAGCCAGACATTAAAAGAGATGAAGAAAGGGGCACACTATATGAACCACACCCAGTCTTTGCTGTTGGTTGTCACTTTACAAGCTCCAGCCAGGGAGCACAACTGCACTTTCTTCCTTTCTAACGTTTCCATGAATACATTCATTTGTCCCCATATCCCGTCTACTCATCTTCTGCTGTCCACCCACTTATTGAGAACTTGTAAAAGTTTATACTGCTTATAAGTCCATATTCTCATCCCCCATGGGTATCCTCTTCCTTCCCAGTAGCGTCTGCAGACCTCTGCTTTGCCTTTAAGTCTTTGTCCAACAAAAGAAAGATCCACAGTGCCGGCCAGGGTCACCGGAACTCATAGATTGCTGCGCTGTGCTCAGGAACATGGGTGAGGTTTAAAGACTGGTACCTATTGTGCAAGGAGATAGTACATGTTATATATACATTAGCACTACGAGATATACGTAAGAAATAGACAGTACAAGAGCAATAAGGCAAATTTTTGGGGCTTTCCATTCTGGCAAACAATGGTGAACATGGTTACAGGTGAGCAGAGCCCTGGTGCTGTGGTCCTTTCAGATGCTTTTGTTGTGAAGAAGCCATAGGAAACATAATGTGTTTATCAGAGCCAGACCGATGTATATCAGCTAGCTGATAGTGGCCTATCACAAATGTATTGGCATCACTGCATAATGAGGCAATATGAAAACTTTTGCGCAGGGAGAACATGCAAATTCCACAAAGAAAAGCCACAGCCAGCCAGTGGATTCAAACCCAGCATCTTCTTGCTGTGAGGCAATGGTGTTAGCAATCCACCCCTGCTGTCTCCAGGTACCCTGGCTTCCTCCTAGACTCCAAAGACATGCATGTTAGATTAACTGGCAATTCTGAATTGGCTGTAGATGTGAGTGGCTGTCTGTCTCTCTGTGTCAGCCCTGCAATAGACTGGGGATCTGTCCAGGGTGCACCTTGCCTCTCACCCAATGACAGCTGGGATAGGCTCCAGCACCCACGCAACCCTGAACTGGATAAGCAGAAGAAAATGACTGGATGGATGGATGAAAACTTTTGCAGAACTTGAATGCAGAAGAAGCTGCATGGTGTAATTTATTGTCAACACATAGTTTCACCAGCAGAGGGGCTCCAACTCCCTACAATACTCCCAACACCTTCTCCAGCACATGCAACAGAGTATATGCTGGTGCTACCTTTCTGTGTGGTGCAGCAGAAAAACGCTCACGAAAGTGAGCCAGTGCTGCTCTATTGATCACGACTGGTCGCAACTCGTGTGATTCAATGACTCAACGTTGGAAAACCTCATCATGCATAATCATGAGCTACCCAGTTTATAAAACACTCAACGTTGGAAAACGTTGAGTGTTTCGTGAAAATGACAAAGCATTTTCTTGATGTGTAGGAGTGTGTGCTAGTATGTCAAGGCTTTTAAGCTGAATGATGTCCTGCGAAAATCATGCATCACCAAAACATCCATTTTTCATATGCTAAGAAAAACAACCTCCATTTTCAGCTCAGTGAAAATGCATTTTTCAGATGATCCCAGTGGTTTCACGTCATTTATTCCTGTATAATATTTATATCTTATGATATAATTCATAAGATTTTTAATGAAATCAAACCCCTCTTTTAAACCATTTATGGTCAGCTTTTTTTCAGCATTTAGTACATTTAAATTCACAGTTTAATTTTTAGTGGCGAGATGCACCATTCACACATTAGATTCAAACTGCATCACAAGACATGTGCAGGAAAACTCTTTATCTTATCAAGATTAGCCGGTACATTTACTGATCACTTTCCTTACACCATGTCACAGCTGCATGATGCAAATGATCCGTCATCGCAATTACAGTTTCACATGAGAAGTGTCACAGTTATGATGTTAACATGTAAAATTTGACATGTTAAAATGGTTGTTAACCATTTGACACTTTTGAAAAACTGCATAAAATAAAGGTAGTCTGTAGTCTGAGAAACGAACAAAAACTGCTGCCAAGTACTTGGTCAGATGGGAGAAGAGAAATCTAAAATGAAAGTGGCTTGGAAACTTGTTTTTGCAGCAATAGCTAAACTACTATGCACAGAGGGAGTTGATAGAAATGCCAAAGAATGTCAAATAAAAATGAAAACACTAAAGATGGGGTACGAGCAGGCCTAAGTTTGCTTATGACCAGGCAGCATGGCCTCATAAATTAAATGCATCAAACTGTGGGTTGGATTGTTCTGCTTTGTGTATATAAAGTTATACATTTTAAAGTGGAGCTGTTTGAAAAAGCCACAATTAACTTCCAATTATCTGAAGAGCTGCCGTGAAGAAAACTTAAGAGATGTAGAAAGCTGCAAACTGGGTCTCTTGATGACTTTTCCCAACCAGATTTTCCAGCCAGTCTAGTATTTTATATAGCAACCTTTCAGTGGCAGGCCAGCTTGTTAAAATTCTTAAAACGAGTCAGCCTTTTATCACAGTAACTTGTCTTGTGCTGCATTACCATTCAGAGCTCCTGTGGTAGTAGTAGCCCTCAATTGTTGCCGTGGATTTCTGGAAGCAGATGTAGTAGAATCCAGCAAAGGAAGCACCACTGATGTCCTTTATTGTGTGGTCAGGGACCAAAAACTGCTCCTGAGGCATGCAGGTGAGAAAGATCAGCAGATGCACACAAAAGGCAACCTACTACAGAATACTATGAAGCTCACTTTTAAGTAGTCTTACCTTCCACCTCATGAAAATATAGTCAGAGTTCTTTAGATCCTCATAGTCAAAATCATCAGAGTTGAATGTCTTTGCATACTGGTAGAAGGCCTGAAACTTGCCCTTGACACAGAACGTATGCAGATTAGGTCACGGTGAACCAGTTTGCCGGAGAGCACTTTTTGTACATTGCAAATGAACCAGGTTGCGCCTTACCCAGTGCTTACGATCCACATCCTCATCTGCATCCCATTTCCGAGTAAGAAATGGCCTTTTCCTGCTGATGATCTCCCCAGCGAAGAATGTGGTCAGAGTTGGATATTCCTACAAGAGCAACCAAAAGCAACTGAAGATATGCCGTCTGGTCATTTCTACTCTTTGTATGTGAAAGAAAGTAACAACAAATGTTAACGATCACATCTGTCCGTTTAATTAAAAAAAACAAACACCTTTCTATTTTAAAACATGCTAGAAAGTGATCATTTAGATTCTGAAATATAACAGGTTTGTATGATAAACAAAAACAATTTCATAGTTTGTTCACCACTGCATTCATATAGTGGGAATTTAAATTTTGTAATCATTAAGTTAAACTACATTTTCCAAAAAACTAGAAGACTTTATGACGCTGTACAGTAGGAATATAAAGATATGTGAGCTGTTAGAGAATTACTTCTCTAATAACTGAGAACACTAATTATATTACATATTGAGCCGTGTGCGATTTACTGTGTGAAATAACTGTTAACACACCTCCTACAGAGATACTGTGTTATGGTCATTTTGCCAGTGTGCTAATAAAATTCTATTTACACCATCTTTAAAGGTTCACATGCTATTAAGACATGATTTCCCAGTATGATACATGTCAATCAGAAGACAGTTGGCCTAAAATGAAGGTGGCCTTAAGGGGAGAGGAGTTAAAACGGCTCGTTTCAGACAGAGGATGAACTGAAGGCCCAGTATAAAGCGACTAAGGATTATTGTGAAATTTGAACCCTGCAAAGCTACTCTAGCAGAGTCCTAGTATATAAATATAGAGCTGGAAATAAGCACCATAGAGCTAAATTTAAAAAATAAATAAATAAATAAATAAAAAATATGCACAGACATCAGTCACGTTATCACATTTTCAAATCCATAACACCAGATTAGGTGCCAGCGATTGGAACCTCTTCAGCCAATGACAGCTGGGACCATTTTTATTTAAACCTCTGACATAAAGTGCTAAGTGCCATTATGTCAGCTCTCTAAGGCCTTCAGAGCTAAGGTTATGGATGCCAATGAGTCTTGCTCATGGTTACAAAAATTACTTAAGCCTTCCCCAGTAAGGAAATTCCTCTATGTGTGGTGTAGATTTCAAATGACCGCCAAAAATCATTGAGGACTTGCTATCCTAGCAAAAGGATGTCTCCTAGAACCCAAACTTTTTCATCACAAGATTTGCAGGTAACTTGCAGCTATTGGTATGAAAGTGTGTACGACTACAATCGGAAAGAGACTGTAGAGATTTGTCCTGTAAGGCATGCAGGGGCCTCATTTATCAAATGAACTCAAGATCAGTTTTAAGGAAATGCTTTTATCCCCAAGTAAAGTCTAGTCTTGACTTTAGGTTATCTTCTTCTTATGTATGATCAATCTTGTGATGAACTTTGCCTTTCTTTACACCTAGTGCACTACATTCATTTTGTTGCTCAGTGTCTTTAATGAAGTGAACAGAAGTACACTGTAAGTGACAATCTTAAGACTAATTTGAAGTATTAACCCAACAACGTTTTTATTAATGAGACCCCAGGCCTTTTGGAACAATTTGTTCTAGACAGTCCAATCAAAATAAATAAAATTAAATAGCTGCATGGCCACTGTAATTGATGTGATCTGCCTCAGGGACTAGGAAGTCACTGATCACAACTATGAATTCTGCATCATATCAAAGAGTGCTTTGAGATAAGGTGAGGCTATCTGTGGAAAAATTGAAACTGAACTAGAAATGAACATTTCAACAAGATAATGACCAGCAAATGAACAGCTCAAAACAAAGAAGTAGATGTTAATGGAACAGCCTAATCAAAACCCAGAGTTATTTATGAATGAATGTTGTATGGGGATTGAAAGTGGACATTATATGCAAGAAAATCTTTAAACATCTTGCAGTTGAAGGGACAATGACACAAAGGGCCTACAAGACGTTAGCTCTGCTACTGGTGGCAAATCTACATTCTGATGCTATAGTTGTACTTAGTTTTAGCAAACAAAACATATTTCATAGATTGATCTTTTTGTTGAAGGATCTAGTTTTCTCTGTGTTGTTTAAGTGTATTGACCTCTTCTGTAGACACTTATCAAGGTGGATCACACTTTTGCTTGTACAAAAATGTTCACAACAATTTCCATGAGAACTGTAGCCAGACATAGTTTAAATGCTTTATGCTCACGGCTTAATAAAGGGAATCACCTCTCTTACCTCTGTTAGTCCTTTTATCTTCAGGTAACCACACAGGTATGAATCCTCCATCGTCACATGCTTTAAAAAGAAAAAAAGACGATTTTGACATTCACTTTATATCTGTAGTAGGTAGTTCTTTGTACATTAAAATGACACCAAGTGGGATCATGCTATGGTTTTATAAAGCCAGTGCCAAATGTTTAATTTCCATCAAGACCCTCAAATACAAAAAAAAAAAAGAAAGAAAAGAAAACCCACAGAGATGAATGTTTGTGTAGGCCTTCATACCATTTCCGAATGTGCTAATCAGTATTTTTGGTAATGAGTGACTTGAGTGAATATATTAAATATAACTTAACGAGTTTAAAAAGGATGTTTGTATATAGTCGTAGGGCACTGCTGGTGTTACAGCTACAGGACAGGACAGGGCTGATTTTTCAGCTGTCAATCATCACACCGCCCGTTTGACAGATGACCAAATGCCTCTAACATCTCGACTGAATAACGAAACAGCCGCTTCACAACCCCACCTGCAAAACAACCTCCACGTCGTAAGAGTTTCCTTTGCTTTTCTGATGGCCCCTGAATTTCGAGCCGCTGTACAGGAGCGAAGTGACAACGCCGGGCTGCTGCGTGTTTATCGGCGGCGGCGGGATAAGTGAGGCCGAGGATGTGAAGGCCGCGGCGGTGGAGTCGCTGAGGTATCCAGCGGGGACAGGCATGGCTCCCGCTTCGCTGACTGGGCACCGACCGCGGGCGATTGCCGTCTAGGCGAGGTACTCTGTCAGCGTCTACGAAGACGTGTCGGAAAGCTAAAGAGGTCCACCGACATTCAAATTCCAGTTAATTCCGCTACAGTTCAGTTTACCAGCCACCAAGCTCCCAGAGAAGTGGACTTCGACGCGTCGCTGTAGCCAGCAGCATTCGCCCCTCTCATTGGTCATCTGAATTTACCTTGAGAAGATCTTCAAAACTCATTGGTTCAACGAGCGGAAGGTTTTATGGGAATATTTGGGTGTAGTTTTTCTCCTGTTGTGTAAGGGTGTGTAGCGCAAGCGTAGAAGCACCTTTAAACTACATTTCCCAAAAAACTAGAAGACTTTACGACGCTGTCAAGCGCAGAAGGTCACACGCGTGTTTTTGAACACAAGAGCTGCTTAACGATGAGCAAGAAATGAGTAGTTAACAAGTGCAGTAAAAAGAAGACTTGATGCTAATAGGAAAATACTTACTTGTGTTATGCTACATCTTGTTAAATGAGGAACTGTCAGACACAGGTAGCTCGCGGGTCGTTTATTTTCTCTCATTTAGCTTTGCTTAAAAACATCACATCTTCACCTAATGTCCGCTATGTTTAGGTGTATTGTAAGACTTCAGACTCAGTTAGGAAATGCCCTTTCTCTCAGTAAAGTGTGCCCAAGAAGTCCGCATTACGAATATGCTGTGAGATACTCCTCAGCCACAGCAGGTGAGAGAAATAACCACTGTGAATTAAACATCTGTCTTCTACAGAACATTTGTGTCATTTAACCATGTGTTAATGTTCTGCTGTTCATCAGAGAGAAAGAGATTTTATCAAGATGTCAGCATATCCCAAGGTGAAGGTACGTGTCGTATATTAATTGACCAACCAGTCAAGTATAGTGTTATAGTAATATTTTTATTTTTTCCATCTTCATGCTTGTGCCATTCTTTAAATGATATCCTTTCAAAAATATATTTTATGTAGGTGGTTTATATGAGATAAACCTAGACCGAAGAAAACTGAAAACTCCAGGAGGGAAGCTGTTCACAGTGCCAAATGAAGCCCTGGCCATTGCTGTTGCAACTGAGTGGGACGCTCAGAGTGACACACTGAAGTTCTACACTATGCATCTGGTATGGCATTTGATATGGGATTAGATACAGTTTATAGCAGAGTTTTGTGTAATAGTTTTCACACGTGGCACCAGACTTACCTGAAATAAAGTGCAGTAATACCAGTGTCAGAAGAAACACTTAACCCTTTTAAGAAATTGAATAATCTTCAGGAAAAAGGAAAATTTGACTCTTGTTTTTTGTGTGCACTGTAACCCAGACGTTTCCTTATGATTTTTCTACCTGAACTACCAGCACTTTGGTCAGTGGTTGCTTTTTTTAAAGTGCTTTATAAATGAAGTTGGCTTGGCTTGGCTTGGCTACCTGTGGCGTGATACATACACAAAGCTCTTGTCATGACTTTGCTTGCCACTACTAGTTAAACATTGAACTTACAGAAATATTCATGTTGGTAAACTCTTCCTTCAGACTACCCTGTGCAACACGGCTCTGGACAATCCCACCCAACGCAGCAGAGAACAAATGATCACTGCTGCTCTAAAGTTTCTGGAGACGGACACCGTCTGGTATGCCGCTCATTTACTTTTTATATAAATACATAAACTCATCTACATACATATGCATATACCTACACCTACACAGTCCACGTATCCTATAAAAACTCATGTACATTCACAGTTGTATACACACAGTTTTAAATTTTATATTTATTTAATTCTTAATTAAATAAGTATCAAGTTCTTATTAAATTCCAGTAACACTTTTAATCCCACCTTGACTCAAAGTGTCCCATCCATACTGAAAAATTACTATCCTTTTCCAGAGCCCAGTGATACTTTAGAAATGGTTTGAATTGTTCTGCAGTTAATTGTTGTTTCTTTATGGCTTTAAAAATGTATGCTTTCCCCATCATAGTAATCGTGTTATTCAAGTATTTTCCTTACATACCAAGGCCTTAAATCACCAAACATTATAGTTGGAGGACAGATCAGAAAAATCGGAATACTAAACAGAGAACCACCATTCAAAATCATTTTTCTTACAAAAGCAAAATAAATGGAGATCTGACTGCTCTTCCTTCTAAAATCTGCTTAGTGCACACTGTTGAGTATCGCATTTTTTTCCCTAGTAGGAGCCACTCTTTTATTCATTTTATTTATGAATCGGTGCCTTTAATACCTGCAAAAGAGAAATCAACACAATGTAGAAATGCAGACATGTTGCTAGTTACTTCCTGAGATATCCATATGTTTTTTTAATGTTGTTGAAATGTAGCTGATTGGAGTTATTGTGACTTTAATGCTGTACGATTTATGTTTTGTGCAGTTACAGAGTAGATGAGCCCCGGGGTTTAGTCGAGCTGCAGAAGAATGAGTGGGACCCTGTGCTGCAGTGGATTGAAAACAGGTAAAGACAGCTTTAGCTTTTGTTGTACATGCTGCAGTTTGTAAAGCAAAATATTTTCTTGCTTCATTCCAGCTGCTTACAGCTGCTCAACAGTTTAGCAACTCCTCTGTCCTCTTTTTTTTGAGAACAAAAGGAGGCAAAATGTTAATTAATGCTTAACAGCTGTTAAGCATTAAGGGCCTCCTCTGTGGTATTCACATTTTTTTCTGTAAGCAGTACTATAACGCATTACCATACTTAGTTTAGTAGTCACATTACAGTTATTAATCCAGCAGCTATGTTGCTGCTTGCACTATAGGACTTCTGCATTTTCACTATAGAAAAAAATCACCTATCATGCCTTTTTATGCACATTTGTGCAGGAATTGCTTGACCTTCAGTTCATGAGGGAGATGGGACAAAACTAGCAAAGCGATCTACAACTTTGAGGAGTGATTATATTTACATTACTTCTAATTTACTGAACAAAGGGACAAGAATGCCACATTAAAATGCAAACCAAGCAGCCAAAGCCTGACTTTCCCGTGGGATTGGACCTTTCTACCCATACTCATACCTACTGTATAATCATCACCACAGTTTTCTGTGAAGTACTCTATGGGTAGTTTTCATCATTGTAACACTTAAATAGAATGGTAAAAGAAACATCTTGTGTATGTTGTCTTTATTAGGATAAGGATTTGTGCAGAAATATGGGCAAATGAAGTTAGTGTAATATTGTTATATGGCAGTTACACAGGTGATGTTGTGGAATAACATTTAATGCAAGCAATATAATGAGTAGTGTAACAAATTACTTTCTACAGGGAATAAATAAGTAAAGTAATGCAAAAAGCCCAGAGTAATGTGTAGTGGATTACTTTTTTTTGAATACCAACTCCAACACTGGCCCAATTTCTTCGTGATTGACAGGTCTGGACTGCAGCCAAGCCAGTTTAGCCAGTTTGCACTGTTGCTACAGAGCCATGCTGTTTGGGATTGTCTTGCTTACTGTCTTGATTGTGGCTTTTGAACTGTGCACTGATAACAAGCTGAATGATCTTCTTCTTTTTACCCCGGAGGATCCAGCAACCACAGTTTCCAAAAGAATTTCAGATTTTCTTGGCTCAGATTACAGTTTTTAATGCTGTGTTTCCTAAGAGCTTGAAGATCACAAGCATTTAATGTTATTTTTTAGCCTTGTCCTACACATACAGAGATTTCTTCAGATTTTCTAATTTATTTTAAATCTTACATAACGCAGATGGTGAAGTCTTTCAGAGTGATAAACCCCATCCATACTTTACTTATGAAAGATTCAGCCATGTTTTTCCTTTATTGCCCCATCCCAACATTTTTGAACCATGTTGTGGACAGCAGTTTGAAAATTATCATATTTTTCAAAGAGCAATAACATTTTTCTGTTTCAACATTTGATACTTTGTCTTACTGTACTATTCTTCCAATTAAATATGGGGTGAAAATGATTTGCAAGTCATGCATTCTGTGCTTTACATTTTACACTGCATCCCAGTTTTTTTGGCTCATCTGGCTGAAGGAGCTCATGCCATGGTGAGACTGTCTGTATGTCCATCCGTCGACACTTCACTAGAACTGCTTCTCCTCTGAGTATTGGTCAGAATTTAATCAAACTTAGACAAGTGATCATCTAATGGGTCTTCACCCAAATTGTGCTCAAGGTCATATTTGTTATTTTACAAGCACTTTTCCATTTTCACAACAGTTGCTTCTCCTAATACCTCATTGGTCCAGATTGTAATGTTCATAAAATGAGTGTTTGTGCGCCTCTTTGCCATCTATATGTACATGCCATCATTAGATTTATTTTTGTCGTCTTCTGTGCATGGTTACATCACAAAACCACTAAAATGATAAAGAACGTGCCTTATGATCTCCAACAAGAACTAATAGTATGCCATTTGGCACATTACAGTGTACCACTTTTGATTTTTCACAGCATGACCTTCATGCACACTACTTAAATTTCACTAAATTCTCGCTCCTGATGTACTGAACAATATTCAGTTCGAACCATTTAGCAAAGTTGTCAACATAAGATTCTCAGTGTGGATAAATTTTACATGCACAAAATGATAAAGAAAGAACTTCATGAAATACCCAATGATTTGATAGCTTGAAATGTTGCTTTGTTGCATATCACTTGTTTCCTCTTAGATGGTGATAACCATTGTCTTATTGGTCATGATGATGGAGGGAGTGGTCGTGTTGGTTAATTCCCATAGTAGGAAGTCCTGGTTGGAGCCTTCCTATCGTCATTATGCTAGCATCAGTAAAATTGTCAGTGCTATGACATGCTGATGTGTTCACATATTTTCATGCTTTTTATTTCCATGGTTACTACTGCCCATGTAGTCCTAATCCTCCTGAACTCAAACACTGTCACTTGGTGGTGAACAAGGTTAATTTGTCCTGGATGTGACTGTTTGCATGTGTGATTTGAATTCTTATTAGTTTGTGCAATACAGCAAACCAATGACAAGAAAACTTATGAATTTCTTTCTGTACTTCAACCACTACAATAACCTGTGAATTGTGATGGATCGTGAGCCGGATGAGCTGCTATGTCATCGATGTTCTGGTTTGGAAACAGTTGTAAGCACTCTCCTTAATCTTTATTTTTCCACAACTTCGTTGCAGATATAATGTCACTATTGGCTCCTCATCCAGTATTTTGGGTCCAGAAATTCCAGAGGCAACCAAAGACACGTTACGGCAACACCTCAATTCTTACAACTTCTGGTCCCTGACAGGTAAAAGATCCCTGTCCTTAACAGTCAGCTGCTCTTTTGACCTTGATTTAGATATGATGTGCATGTATCTGTCATGTTTCACTTGTTTGGTTAGTGTAAATAGCACAACTGATAATGATGACTGTTTCAAGTGGAAATGTTTAATCCCATGGTTTTATTGATATGTATTTCAATTGACTGTAAGCATTCTAATGCAAAGTTTTACATTAGTGTTGTTGCTCCTGTGCAGGACTTGAATATGTGATCACCCAGCTGAAGTCTATTGTTTTGTCACTGGGCGTGATCGACAGACATCTGAGCGTGGAGCAGGCTGTATTGCTCTCCAGACTGGAGGAGGAATACCAGGTAGGGAATTGCAGAATAGCCACGTTTTTCCACATTTGGCATTACAGCTCCGGAAAAAATTAAGAGACCACTCCAAAATTATCCGTTTTTCTGATTTTGCTATTCATAGGTATATGTTAGAGTAAAATGAACATTTTTGTTTTGTTCTATAAACTACTGACAACATAACTCCCAAATTCCAAATAAAAATATTTTCATTTAGAGCATTTATTTGCAGAAAATGAAAAAATGGTCAAAATACCAAAAACGGTCCAGTGTTTTCAGACCTCAAATAATGCAAAAAAAACAAGTTCATATTCATTTTTAAACACTACATTACTAATGTTTTAACTTAGGAAGTGTTCAGAAATCAATATTTGGTGGAATAACCCTGATTTGCAATCACAGCTTTCATGCGTCTTGGCATGCTCTCCACCA